>JBBCBC010000016.1:27150239-27378997 GCA_037126765.1 Stenogyne calaminthoides
AACACCTAGTTTATAAGCTCATAAAGTCCATTTACGGACTCAAACAGGCATCCAGAGCTTGGAACCAATGTTTTGATCATGTTATAAAGTCTTATGGGTTTGATCAAAATGAGTTTAAAAGTTGTATGTACAAAAAGCGTGTCGGAACTACATTGGTATTCTTAGTACTATACGTAGACGACATTCTGATCATCGGGAACGATGTAAAGGTGTTATCAGACGTAAGGGCATGGCTTTCAAAAGCGGTTTGATATGAAGGACTTAGGGAAGCCGCGACACATCCTTGGGATCAAGATCACTCGAGATCGCAAGAAAATGATGATAGGCTTATCGCAAGCTTCATACATAGATTAATCGTCTTGAAACGATTCAAAAGACGAGATTCCAAGAAAGGCCGTACCTTTCGGGCATGGAATCCATCTATCCAAGAAAATGTGCCCTAAGACAAGAAAGTAGATAGATGACATGAAAGGCATTCCATATGCCTCGGCTGTCGGAAGCCTTATATATGCAATACTGTGTACGAGACTTGATATGTGCTTTGTCGTTGGCATGGTGGCAAGATATCAAAAGTAACGGGGAAAAAGAACATTGAATGGCGATTAAAAACATTACGAAGTATCCGAAAAGAACTCGAGATAAAATGTTAAATTTATCGATCGGATAGTCTAATCCTCATCGGCTACGGACTCGAATTTCCAATCGGACTTAGATTCGGAAAATCTACCTCCCATTAGTGTGTTTTACATGGGGAGGAGCCATGACATGGAGAAGCGTTAAGCGAAATGCATCGCAGATTCTACCATGGAAGCGAATATGTAGGCAACTGCGAGGCGTGAAAAAGCGGTTTGGCTCAAGAACTTCCTAGTGGACTTGGGCGTAGTTCGAATTTGCCAAAGCACAATCATCATTTATTGTGACAATGCGAGGCGATTGCAAATTCAAGGGAACCAAGAGCCCACAAGGCGGCAAACACATTGAAAGGAAATACCATCTTATACGAGAAATCATTAGAGAGGAGATATAGAGGTGGCAAAAATCGCGTCGAAGACAACCCTAGCAGATCCATTCACAAAGGGTGCGCCTTTAATACATTCGAGAGACATGTGGAAGGAATGGGTGTCAAGACAATTTGCTAATCGCTTTTGAGTATAAGTGGGAGAAATTATTAGGTTCGTGTAGGTGACATTAGATGTCACGATTAGGAACTACACGAGACATCTTTTGTAGTATACTTAAAAGCGGACTTTGAGTATAAGTGGGAGATTGTTGGGATTATACTGGAAAGTATGCTTTTACTTTGTATAATCAAAACTGAATTTCGGACTTATTTAATGAAATAAATTGTTTATCACTGATGCTCTAAGTATTATCGAATGTTACATATATTTACTGCATGACTGTTCAATAAATAGTACATGTTACATTGTAGTTAATTTAGTGATACCAGATCACAGAAGATTAAATTAACAGTCCCTTGTAACCAAAAGTACACCATTCACGACCTAGATGGAAATAAACAATCCATCGTGAAAGGTTGAAGTGTAAGGCTCAGATTGGCTTGTCTTGACCAAGAGATTACACTAGTGCATGACTGATGCACTGAATAGGACCTACAGGAGGACAAATTCTTCAGAACTGAACAAAGAAGAATTAGACCTCAGTGGTTCATTTTTTCTTAAGCTTCGTCCCTTAAATAGGATCACGTGTGGTTGGTAACTATTGCTTTGACTTATCACGGGTAGAGAATCAACAAGATTCAATACTTTTTATCTTGGGCAATATTATTGGTCACATGTGATTGCTAAGATTTAATACGGAGAATTGTGTGCAAGTACGCTTGTTCGATTTGCCCCCTTGGGAGGTTCATAAGCTTTATCGTACCAAATCTTGCAAGTGGAACTAGTTTCCGGTATGGATTATAATGTTGAACCGTTCCTTAACCAAGGACAAAAGATATTAATTAATGGAAAGCTATTTCAGTGGCTTGAATTAATTAATGGGCTAGATAATCTTAAACACGGAAAATAATAACCGGAAGCCATATTGACTGTAATATGGGTTAAGATGGATAGTGCAATATTAATTATGTAGTGGGATTAATTAATATTTATGGGCTTGAATAATATTGTGGCTCAATATTGATAATTCAAGATCCATTGGAAGGTCCAATCTTAAATCTCCTAAAGGCCCCCTAAGTAGCCTAACATAAAGTCCAATAACTGAAAAAGGTGTTTAAAAATAAAATAAATCTTGTTGCATATTTTTTCTATTTTTTTCGAAAATTATGGATTAAAAGGGGTGAAAGATTTTCTTTGAATTTTGTTATGGAATGAAGATATGTATTCTTGGAATACAAGATTATCTCATTAAATTCAAGAAATCTCCCACTTGGTTATCCATATAGAATTTTTCGAAAATTTTGAATATAAAGGGCAAGAAAGATTTTCTTGATTTTCTTGAAAAGATATTATGAAAGATATGTATTTCTTGAAATACAAGAATATCTCATAAATTCAAGAAGATCCAAATCTTGGAATCTTGTTCCCTATATTTCGAAAATTCCATAACAAAGAGGAGTTGGGATTTTTGTGGAATATTTTAATTATGGAGAAAAGAATATATGAGATATATTCAAGATTTCTTGGAAATCAAGAAAAAGATTTTCCCATATTATTTTATCCCAAATTTTCGACCACCACACCTCTATAAATAGGGGATGAGTGTTTCATTCCCAAGTACAATTCCATGTGCTGGAAAAATTAGTAAATCCACAAAGGTGGTGCAACAAAGTTTATTTTCCTTTTGTTAATTGTTCGTGAGCATCCTACCACCGGATTGTCGAGCAAGGATTAAGAGAATACTTGGGAAGGTTTTTTTTTGGCGTGTCTAATCAACGAGGCCATTGCCATTCCAAGAGGTACGTTCACGTTAACTCGTAGTAATTCCGCATGCGTAGGATTTACGTGAACTGTTTATATGCATGATTTGTTGTTGAATTATTATTTGAATTAATATAGGATTAATTCATGCTAGTAATAATTATCATAATTAAATTTGTATTTAAATATTTATCCCGAATAGATCCGTGCAATTAATTCCCCAACACTTCTTGCATAGCCATGATCCAGAAGGAATCTTGAAGAGCTTCCTCAATCTCAGTAGGTTCTTTTTCAGATAAGAAGCAGCAGAACAAAGCACTTTCTCCATGGAACCTTCTTGTTTTAACTCCTTCAGATAATTCTCCAACAATCTGACTTGTAGGATGACTATCTAACCATGTTCTCCTGGATGTTCCCCCTTCAGTATTATCCTCAACATCAAAAATGTTAGGTTCAAGTAATTCATTAAACTCAGGGAACAACAAGAAAGGAAAGAGTGAATCATCTTCCTCAGGGGGTATTTCATTTTGAACATTGTCAGTGACATTTGTTCCCCCTTGGTTGATAGATTCAGATTTTGCCTCAGCTGTGACCACATCCTCATCGGCATTACATACCTGAGTCTGAACTGGTGTTTGTTCAGATTGGTCAGCTTCAGTGTGTTGGCTTTCCTTCAATGGAGAACTATCATCCTGAGTACCACCAGTCTGAGTATTTTCATCCTGAGTCTCTTTTACTTCTGAGTCCGTTTCACTCCATTCATAGTAGGTGATTGACTTCTTCTTTTCAGGCTCAGATGATGTTTTGACATTCTTCTTCGGGTCAGTTTCACTCCATTCATAGTAGGTGATTGACTTCTTATTTTCAGGCTCAGATGATGTTTTGACATTCTTCTTCGGGCTAAGTCTGGTGATCCTCTTTGTCAAGTCTCCTGAATCAACTTCATGTTTCTTATTAACACAAGTAGATTCATCAAAAACAACATGAGGTGTTTATTCCACAATAAGAGTCCTACAGTTGTAAACTCTAAAGGCTTTACTAATTTCAGAATATCCTAAGAATATCCCTTCATCAGCTTTGCTATCAAAAGTTTTCAACTGATCTTTACCATTATTGTGTATGAAACACTTGCAACCAAACACACGAAAGAAAGAAACAAGAGGCTTCCTTTCATTCCACAGTTCATATGGAGTTTTTCCTTGATTCTTGGTCAAGATGGATCATACATTACGAGAGTAGCATCAGTGGTTGTTGTTTCCTCAGCCCAAAATCTCTTAGGAATGTCAGCTTCAGCAATCATTGTTCTTGCAGCTTCTTTTAGGGTCCTACTTCTTCTTTCTGCAACACCATTTTGTTTTGGGGTCCTTGCAGCTGATGTTTCATGAGTTATTCCATTTGCTACACAATAATTAGATATAATATGGTTGATAAATTAAGTGCCTTTATCTGATCTGATTTTGACCTCACTTAGATTATTTTCAGTTTTGAGTCTTTTTTGTAATTCTGGCAGTTTGGTCTGAGTTTCTTTCTTACTAAGTAAGAAAATGACCCATGTATATCTTGAGTAGTCATCAACTACTACCAGTGTATATTTCCTGCCATTAGTACTCACAGGTGTTACTGGACCAAAGAGATCCATATGTAACAGTTGAAGTATTCTATCAGTAGAAACTTCTACTTTGCTTTTAAATGATGCTCTAATCTGATTGCCTTTCTGACAAGCATCACAAACATGATCTTTACTGAGCACTTCATTAGGTAAACCCCTTACAAGTGCTAATCTAGCAAGTTTATTCAGAGTTTTGAAGTTCAAATGGTTCAGTCTTTTGTGCCATAACCAACTGGTTTCAGTAGCCTTCTTGGCCATTAAACATGTATCTATAGGAGTAAGTCTCCAATCAGCAAGGTACACATTTCCTTTCCTAGTACCAATCATTAATACTTGTTGTGAAACATTATCTTTCACATAACACAAGTTCTTTGAGAATTTAATACTGAATCTTTTATCACAGAATTGACTGATAGAAAGCAATTTATGCTTTAAACCAGACACATATGATACACCATGGATATGAACAGTATCAATTTCAAGAGGTCCATATCCTTCTGTTTGTCCTTTGGACTTATCTCCAAAAGTTATCTGAGGGTCTTTCTGTTCAACATATTCAGTGAGCAAATATCTGTATCATGTCATGTGTCTTGAGCATCCACTGTCCAAGTACCATGCAGCAGGTGCAACTTCAGTTCCACTCATCAGGGCTATGTTGTCTTCATTCAGCTTAGTGCCCTTATCCTTCACCTACAAAACAAATTAGGCCTTAGGTACCCATTTGGTGTAGGGTCCTACTAGGTTAGCTGTACCTTTTGGAACCCAAATATGACTGATAACTCTAATGACTTTAGAGTGGCTGATTTGTCTTCCATAAACAACTACATACACATTCACCACCCTCGGTGCCTTGGAAGTATCCTGGGTATGAGTGCTAGCCTTAGCATGAACATGAGCCTTTGAATTCTTCTTGGGTTCAGGCCTTTTGTTCCATTGTTTTGGCTTTGGTGCAGCTGATCTCTGTCTCTGCTGACTTGAGTTCAAGAAACCTTTACCCTTAGGCAAGTGGGGTTTAGGTCGCCTGTACTGAAATTGTGGTCTTTCAGTATCCTGAGGACTTGATCTCCTCTTCTGAGAATTTCTCTGCTGAGTGTTAATCTTCTGAGGATTCCTCTGATGGTTCAGGGCAGATCTCTTCAGGTTAGTATTCTTAGCCTGAGGCTTCGAAGTACTGGCCTGAGGATTTCCTACTGATTGTACAGGTTTTCTAGCCTTTTCCTGAGGTCTGGGCTTTCTTTCCTGAACTTTCAGATTATCTGAAACTATAGGTCCTTTACCCTTGTCCAAAACACGGGGTTGTTCTTCAATAAGAAGATCAGTACGAACCGCCGGTTTAACAAAGACAGTCTTGGTACCACTTGTAGAAGCAGCATTCAGAAGATCATGTGAGGTTCCCCCTGGAATATATCCTAATCCAGCTTTTATAGTTGCAGGTCTTTGATAACTCTGAATTTCATCTATTGCTTTAGATGCAGAATTCAATAGAGCTAACTTTCTCTGCAAACTATCCTCACTTTTCTTTAGAGTTTTATGTTTCTCAAAGAGGTCATTAAACTTAGTTCTGATAAGCTGATTTTCTTCAGTGGATTTCTCTAACTTTCCTTTCAGGGCCTCTACCACCTTCTCTTTCTCTGAGAGTTGTACTTTCAGAACATCAAGTTCATCAGTTACTCCCATCAATTGAGAAGTAATCTCAGCAGCATTAGAGTTTTTCCACTTTAGATTCTCAGCAGTCAGCACTTCATTCTGCTCTTGAGTTTCTTTTAACAGTTCTTGTAACACAGAATAGTCCTTCATCAGATTCTCAAAAGAACCCATCAGGTCAAAATTACTGGTTACAGATGAACTTGATAACTCAGGTGCTTGTGTAGGAGCAACAACAGAGATAGAAGAATTTACCTCCTCAATAGCAACAAGGCAGACATCATCACTATCACGGTCTGAGAACATCTCTTCTGAAGAGCTAGATCCTTCCTCAGAATGTTCTTCTTCAGCAACCATTGCCTTCTTGCTGGAATACTTCTTGTCTCTTTTGGCTTGCCGATCCTTTCTTTCTTTGGAACTCAACTCAGGACAGACATATCGGAAGTGACCTTTTTGCAGTTGTAGCATCTGTTGGTATCATCATCCTGATCTTTTTCCTCTTTGGATTTACAGTCCTTCTTTTTTGATGAAGATCCTTCAACTTTGTAGTCTTTCTTCTTCTCAGTAGACTTTTCTTCAGCTTCTGAGTTGTTCATGTTCCTGTATCTGGTATTTTTATAATACCTTTTATACTTTCCAAATCTGTGGTTCATTTTCTCAAACCTTCTTGCCATTAGGGCAATTGTCTCATCTTTTTCATCCTGCATTTTGTTAGATGAGGTCTCAGGTTCTTTACAGATTTTACCTTGTGCTTTGAAAGCCACATTTTTGTTAGATGAAGTATCATCTTTGCTGTCAGTTTTCTTAGTTTTCTTATCAATTACAAACTCATGTGCTTTCAACTCAGAGAAAACTTGTTGATATGGCATAGAAACAATATCTTTGGTGTTCTCAATCACAACAGCATGAATATCCCATTTCTTAGACAGTCCTCTAAGAATTTTCAGAGCAATTTCTCTTTTTGGATTTTTTTCCTAAGAGCACTCAGATCATTCATAATGCTAGTGAATCTGACTTCAAGTCTTTCAATAGATTCACCATCTTCCATTTCAAAACCATCAAATTTGGCAATAGCCACAGATAGTTTGTTTTCTTTGATATGATCAGTGTCTTGACACATTATACCAAGTGTGTCCCAAATGTCTTTGGCAGTTTCACAGTGAGAAATCATTCCCATAACACCATCATCAAAAGTGCTATATAGAGTATCTTTAGCAATATAATCCAAGTTAACCAATTTTCTCTCCTCAGGAGTAAGTTGGTCATAAGTTTTGGGAAATTCATCCCTTGGATCATCTTTTTCAGCATCAGTAGATCTAGGATTAACAACCTTAAACTCAAAAGGTCCTTGAGACACAACTCTCCACATTCTCTCATGTTTTGAGTACAAGTCTGCCTGCATTCTCAATCTCCATAGATCATAGTTCTCAACTGAGAACATGGGTAGTTTCTTAGAAGGCATGATGAAATATCCTTGTAAAATATCAGCAGTAAATCTATTCAGTAGACCACCAAGTCTTTAAGTAAACAAGACTATGGCTACCAAAGCAAGTGGCCAGTTAGAACCACTACTCTGATACCACTTGTTGGTCCCGGTGTAAACGAGTCTCACACGTGTATGGGGGGGGGGAATACACGTGTATAGTGATTTTTCAACTTTTAAAACTTTACTGAAATCAGTGAGTCACGATATCCTGAATTTTAGTCCTGAGAAACACAAATGACCCTGAGTCAAAGTCTACAGAGACAATAACTGTTGGTCCCGGTGCAAACGAGTCTTACACGTGTATGGGGGGGAATACACGTGTTCAGTGTTTTTAAAACTTTTTCTTACTGAGGTCAGCTTGGGTCAAATAGTCCTGAAGATTAGGTTCTGAGAAGCACAGATCGCTCTAAGTCAAAGTCTACTGAGACAGTGATCCTGAGCTGCTTTCAGATACCTCAGATAATCCCAACTGAGTCCTGAGTGTCAGAGATCCTGAGTTGCTTGGATCAGATAACTAACTTACTGAACCTTCAGAAGAGTACGTTCAGTTTGGTAACTATATGTTCTAGCTACTCAGTCGTGCGCAATGGTTGACCCTTAGTTTATACTCGTTTTAAACTTTGCTGAAAACCTTCCTGAATGGAGTTAGTGATTAAGCTGTGATTCAATTACATGCAACTTCAGTGGATTGATTCCAACTGAATATCAGTGAAAAGTATGCTTTCAAAATCAAGTCAATGCAACAGTTAAGCACATATAAGGAAAGCAATAAACAACACAACAATTATAGTGGTTCAGAGACTCAAGATCCTACGTCCACTCTCTCTGATCCTCAGAGAAATTCACTAATCACTTCTGAGCTTTCTGACTACCTCGCGTAGTTTACTTACTCAACTCGGCCCTGAGCTTTCTGACTACTCCACGTAGTTTACTTACTCAACCCGACCTTGAGCTTTCTGACTACCTCCGTAGTTTACTTACTCAAACACAAACAAGCTTTTAGACTACCCCTGTAGCTTACTAACTTCTCCTCTAGAGTTTTCTGACTACTCCGCGTAGTTTACTAACTCTTTACAACTCTTCTCACCAACAAACACACTCCAACTACCTTCTCAAGGGTTTGGGGTTTCTCGGTTGGTTTCCAACTAGGATGAGATATCCTTTACAATAAAGCACAATGCAAAGGGTTAGGATATCTTGACTAAGCTTTGGATAAATCTTATCAAGCTAGGCTTAGTTTAGTGAGCTCTCTTCAATATAGAAGCACTTGGGAAATTCTAAGTTTTTGAGTGCTTTAACTTTTCTTGAGAATAAGTTTGAGCTCTTGAGTTGCGTATAAATTTCCGTAACCTTACAATGTAGAGGGTCACCGGTATTTATAGGCATACACCAAGGTCACTCCTTGAAAACTATCCGATTGGAGAGATAGCCTTGAGTTTCCTCTTAAGGTGTGTGAGGAGGAAATTTATATTTAGGGTTTGAAACCCTAACACGTTTTAAGGCAATAGCCTTTCATGTAGCCGGTCTTCACTTTTTTGTAGTCTAGAACTTTTTACATCGACATCTTTTTTTCGACACATCCTTTGTCGATTGTCGATATGGTGATGTTGTCTTCCTCTTTTTGACTTTTGTCTCCAGTTAAAGGTAGACACCTTCAACGGCTCTTTTGGTTACAAACTCTGAGTTGATATAACCTTAACAACACTTCTGACTTAGTTCCTTTTGTCTGCATTTGAATGTCTTGGGCAATATCTATTTTCTAAGTAATCGCGATCTTCTCAGTATTGCATCCTTCAGATAGATATATTCAGTGCCTTGGAACATTCAGGTTTATATAGAGCATTCAAGATACATTCTTGAGTCTTGATAATTCATCGTGCCTTCATATTCTTGATCTTGATCTTGATCTCGGTCTTGCGTCTTGAGTCTTGAGGGTCTTGAGTCTTGAGTCTTCGAGATATCTTGACCGATACCTTGAATGCATCTTTGAGTCTTTAGTTCCTCAGTATCCTACTGAGTCTTCAGTATCTCTGTTTCACACTGTGTCTTCAGATATCTTCAGAAACATACTGAGTTCTTCAGAGTCTTCAGAACCTATCCTGATCTATATCTGTTGACTATACATTTTGCAGATAACATCCTGAATACTCTAAAACTGAATCCTGACTCAACTATCAAGATCATTCTGAACATGTCATACTTAGGGGTTTTGGGATCTAATCAAAATCATATATCTTTTATTAAATTCATCTCCCAACAATTTTCCCCTTTTTGATGATGCCAAAACCTATCCTGTTACAAACATATAACCTATACTCAGGTTTCAGTTTATCCTATTTCAAGATTGGTTATGTCTCCCAACAATTTCCTAAATCAGAGAAACTCCCAACAATTTCAGAGAGTCTCCCAACAATTTAAATCAATCAACAATTTCTTCAGTAATGAATCTCTTTAAATAGTTCATTACCAAATACTTAAACAATTTCCCCCATAACAACATACAATCATGTTGGGAGATGAATTTAATAAAAGATTATATGATTTTGATTAAGATCCCAAAACCCCTAAGTATGACATGTTCAGGATAAATCTTGATAGATGAATCAGGATTCAGTTTTAGAGTGTTCAGGATATTATCTGCACCATGTATAGTCGGCAGATATAGAACAGGTTAGTTTCTGAAGACTCAGTAAGAAACTGAGATTCTGAAGAACTCAGTAGGATACTGAGAAACCTGAAGGCTCAGAGAAACCTGAAGGCTCAGAGAAACCTGAAGGCTCAGAGAAACCTGAAGACTCAGAGAACCTGAAGACTCAGAGATCCTGAAGACTCAGAGAAACATCAAGGCACAAGATCATCAAGACTCGGTAAAATACTGAATGCTCAGTATATCCTGAATGTTCCGAGGCACTGAAGCTGAGGAATATAGCCGTTTGGAATCCGCTGACGTGGACCAACGAGAGGAAGACAACCAGCCTGAAAAGCTGCAGAACTTACAAAGAATAGTATGGATTTGAATGTGATTCTCTCCAACGGTAACATTCAAATCCACACTATAAATACAAGTTCTTCCTTCATTATCAGTGGTGGATGCGTGGAGATCATGCACAAAATGCTACAAAGCCAAAGAGCGTTATAGTCAAAGCATTCCCACCCTAGAACACAAGTCCGTAGATATACAAATATATTCAAAGAGTGTTCTAGAACCCAACCTAAGCAACCCACGATGTATCATGAGCTTAGAGAGATTTTCCCAACCTTAGCATTGAGGCTAAACCATTGTAAGGGAAAATCTCACCATAGTTGGAGACAACACCAAACCCAAACCCAGTGGTGAAAGTGAGGTAGTTGGTAGGCAAACCCGAGTGAGGGTGATAAGTCCCGTTGGAGTGTGAACTCGTTAAACATCTAAGAGTTTGAGTTAGTAAACTACAGAGGTAGTCAGAAAGCTCAGGGTCGGGTTGAGTAAGTAAACTACGTGGAGTAGTTAGAAAACTCGGTACGAAGTTGAGTAAGTAAACTACGAGGTAGTCAGAAAGCTCAGAAGTTGATAGTGAATTTCTCTGAAGAGTCAGGGAGAGTGGATGTAGGACTGGTTGTCCGAACCACTATACATTGCTGTGTTGTTTACTGCTTTATGTTTATACTTGTCATATGCATCTAGTTATAAGCAAAACACAACACAATGAGCTCAAGAGTAAAAAAAAATAAAAATTGAAAACACTCTGCCTTTCCCCTGTTTTATATGCACTGAAACAGAAACGTTTTGCTTCCGCACGCGCAAAATGGGTTTTCAAAAACCGGGACAAACAAGTGGTATCAGAGCAGGTTCTCAACAGATCATTTTTTTTTAAAGTGATCACCTGAGTTGATCTATTTTTTTTTAATACCTGTCTCTGATCTGATATCAACAAGTGGTATCAGGGAAACAGAAAGTTTTACACAACAATGGAATAATAGAACTTTTCATTGATAAAGACCCGAAGGTCAGGTTACATTACAAGTTACAAATGCAAGAAAACCCGGAGGTCAATACATAACTCTAAACCCTAAACCCTTAAGCCATAACCCTAAACCCTCATCCTAACCCAAGTGGAGCAGGGAGAGAGAGAGATTTTAAATATGATGCTCTCATTTTCCCCCACTTAACAAGGGTGAGAGAGGCTTTAAAGAAGAAAATCCCAAGGCGCTCGCTGAAGCTGAAGATCAAGAAAAATGGAGCGAGAGCGGCCTTGATAGGATTTTTAAGCCAGGAGCCCTAAGAAAGAGTCAGTAGGGTCTCCAGCTGTTAAATGGTGAGGTGATATACGAAGATCATTTGTTGTCGATCAAGATCGTATATCAAACTCACGTTCATTTTCGAGGACTAAGTCATTAATGGTAGTCACGTCATAACGATAGACACACAAAGGTGCATACGGTTAGGAGAAGTGTCTTCTCCGGTTACAACAAACAAAACCGCCGCCATGGTGGAAGAGAAGCTTTGCAACAATCGTATGTGAAATCGTTGACGATGACGAAAGCAGCAATAAGGGATGAAAAGGGTTGATTTGAGAAGATGAAATCATGGAAAAAGGGGTAAAAGTGTTTGCCGGAAGTCTCACCGGAAACAAGGGTTCACCAGGATACATGATTCTACAAAGAAGATATGTATGGTGAATGAGTTATGTTGTGTAAAACAATTGGTCCAATTTATAGAGGCCAAGCAAGGGTGCAGATGCAAATTTGAGTTCTCAAAGCCTATTTAGAAAAAAATTGCATCACACAAGGACGATGTAGAAATCACGCGACCGATAATTGGATAAAGTTACGGCGGATTGACATATCGAGAGTGTCAGACGATATCTACGCATGTCAAATCGCACCAACTTAAGAAATAGAGGCTACTACTCTAGACTAAGTTTTGGCAGTAACATTTTCCAAGAATTGTCTTAATCTGAGGAGAATCAGATTAGGTCAACAAAAATCTGATTACATACAAAGTCGATCTAATGAAGAAAATCACCGAGCTTGAAAAACTTCACCAAATCGGATATATCGGTCTATATCAGTTGAAAGGGGAACTTCAACTTGAGGGGGAACTCACGGAATCAAAAGTAAATGATCAAGATCAGACGCGGCTGCAGACAAGACTGATCGAGATCAAATGAGTTAGTTGAGTTCAACTGATGAGATGTGCAAACCAGAAGTGAAGAAAAGCTAAAGCCAGCAAATCAGAAGAGAAGGTTGCAAATCAGAAGATGAGCAAAAGAGACTGATCACGATCAGACGTGATCGAGATCAGATATGATAAACCTGATATGCTAACCTGATATAATGACCTGATGCTATTCTGATATATTGATCTAAAGATGTGTTGATCTGATTAGTCGAGCTAATCAGATCAGGCAAAGAAGAAATCAGATAGCTTGGGTAAAGTGATCTGAGGCTCAGTAAGTAAAGTGAAACTGAGACTCAGTATAGGTCAAAAGACCTGAGGATCAAGATGTCTGAAGTCAGAAGAAACTGAACTCAGTCAGCATGAGTGTCAGTATACCTGATCAGACAAGGTCCATTGAAGAAGAATGAGGAACCGAAATTTAAGAAGGAAGATCAAGACCAAGATCAAGACTTGTAATTCTTTATGTTTTTGTCTTTATTTCTTTGATAAGTTCATTGTAATCTGTAACTGATAACATACAATCAATGAAACCTTTATCTTTATGCTCAAAGATAATACCTCATTATCTTTTTTACATGTCTTTTATTTTGATATGCCTAATTGAATGTCTCTGATCTGAGTATATGCTCATATAAAAGGGAAACTATATGATGCTATGGGAGAAATTGCTTAAGTATTTAGTAATGATCTATTTAGGAAAGATTCATTACTGAAGAAATCTGTTGAATGATTTAAATTGATTGGAGATTTACCATTCTTGTAATAGGAAAAACTGAAACCTGAGTATAGGTTATATGTTTGTAACAAGATAGGTTTTGGCATCATCAAAAAGGGGGAAATTGTTGGGAGATGAATTTAATAAAAGATTATATGATTTTGATTAAGATCCCAAAACCCCTAAGTATGACATGTTCAGGATAAATCTTGATAGATGAATCAGGATTCAGTTTTAGAGTGTTCAGGATATTATCTGCACCATGTATAGTCGGCAGATATAGAACAGGTTAGTTTCTGAAGACTCAAAGAAGAAACCGAGATTACGAAGAACTCGATGAGGATCTTGAGAAACTCAAGGCTCAGAGAAACACTGAAGGCTCAGAGAAACTGAAGACTCAGAGAACCTGAAGACTCAGAGATCCTGAAGACTCAGAGAAAATCAAGGCACAAGATTCATCGAAGACTCGGTAAAATCTTTGAATGCTCAAGATATCCTGAATGTTAAGTATTTGAAGCCGAGGAATATAGCCGAATTGGAATCCGGTGGCGTGGACCAACGAGAGAGGAAGACAACCAGCCTGAGAAAGCTGCAGAACTTACAAAGAATAGTATGGATTTGAATGTGATTCTCTCCAACGGTAACATTCAAATCCACACTATAAATACAAGTTCTTCCTTCATTATCAGTGGTGGATGCGTGGAGATCATGCACAAAATGCTACAAAGCCAAAGAGCGTTATAGTCAAAGCATTCCCACCCTAGAACACAAGTCCGTAGATATACAAATATATTCAAAGAGTGTTCTAGAACCCAACCTAAGCAACCCACGATGTATCATGAGGTTAGAGAGATTTTCCCAACCTTAGCATTGAGGCTAAACCATTGTAAGGGAAAATCTCACCATAGTTGGAGACAACACCAAACCCAAACCCAGTGGTGAAAGTGAGGTAGTTGTTAGGCAAACCCGAGTGAGGGTGATAAGTCCCGTTGGAGTGTGAACTCGTTAAACATCTGTAGGCAAACCCGAGTGAGGGTGATAAGTCCCGTTGGAGTGTGAACTCGTTAAACATCTAAGAGTTTGAGTTAGTAAACTACAGAGGTAGTCAGAAAGCTCAGGGTCGGGTTGAGTAAGTAAACTACGTGGAGTAGTCAGAAAACTCAGGGCCGAGTTGAGTAAGTAAACTACGAGGTAGTCAGAAAGCTCAGAAGTTGATAGTGAATTTCTCTGAAGAGTCAGGGAGAGTGGATGTAGGACTGGTTGTCCGAACCACTATACATTGCTGTGTTGTTTACTGCTTTATGTTTATACTTGTCATATGCATCTAGTTATAAGCAAAACACAACACAATGAGCTCAAGAGTAAAAAAAAAAAAAAAAATTGAAAACACTCTGCCTTTTCCTGTTTTTATATGCTTTCAAAGCGAAACGTTTTTGCTTCAAGACTTTGGCATAAAATGGGTTTTCAAAAACCGGGACAAACAAATCAGTTCAGAGACATTCATTCAGGCATATCAAAATAAAAGACATGTAAATAAGATAATGAGATATTATCTTTTGAGCATAAATGATAAAACTTCATTGATGATTGGTTAGAGTTATAGATTACAATGAGTTTATCAACAAAATCAAAAAGACAAAAAAAAATTTAAAGATTACAGAATCTTGGTCTTGATCTTGATTTAGCTCTTGATCTTACGCTCTTGATTTGCTTCATTCTCAACTTCATCGTTGGGCACCTCTGTGTCGAACATTCCAAAAATCTCTTCTTCAGCTCATTTCTCTCCTTGATGATATCCGGACTGTTTCCTGTTAAACCCAACTGACCAGCATACTGAGCAATTTCTTGAGTAATGGCCTTCTCATTCACCAAGCTATTACCAAGTCTTGGAGGAGGATAGGAATATAGACCGGGGGCTACTATCTGCACCTCTCCTTCATCCGCAAGGTTAATCCAACTCTATAGATATTTTGGATAGAAGGTTAGGAGATATTCAATGAATGCTTCATTCTGATCTGAGCTTTCCCCTCTCCATTCCCTGAGAACATCATAATAGAACCAGAAGGTTCTCTTGACCTCTTCCCACATATCGTTGAGTTTGATAGGCATCCATTTATCAACGTGGGGCCACTTCAGTGCTTTTGATGTCCCTTTCCTCTTGCTCGCAAACTTCTTGAATTCACTCCTTCGCTTCTGCTCTTCGTCTATCTTCCTTTCTGGTCACAGACGCTTTGAGACCCGGGCGGTGACTTTCTTAGCTTGTTCTATCTGGAGTGTTTTCAGAGCATCTCTCGTGTTGAAGACTTTCTTCTGAGGTTGAGAATCAGATTCTTCTTCATCTTCATCCATAATCATCTTTCTCTGGATTGGCTTAGAAGCCTTTTCACGCTTGCTTTCAGGTTGAACAACGCCCAAGGCTTTCCTCTTCATAGGCATTTCAGCAGCAGCCTGGCTTGTTCCAACCTTTTGCTCTTTCGGTTTCTCTCTTGCAACATCAAGCATGGTTTGCTCAGAAACTCGAGTGTAGATATGCTTCTCTACCTGAGTGAACTTCAGCTTGTCAGTAGCTTCAACTTCTTTTAAGGCTTTGGATAGATTATACATTTCAGCATCTTTCTGAGCCTTCTTCTCCAAAGTACGTGCCAATAATTTCCTGAAGTCTTCACCTTCCTTTTCCCCCTTCTTGGCACCGTAATTTGGAAGAAGTCCGAGAGTCTTTGTGTCCATGTGATATTGCTCTTTGCTCACAAATGAACCTCCCCGCTATCTCGATCTTGTTCGTCTTCGGCCTCACCGAGATGGTTCTTGGCCACGAAAATTCTTGGATAAATGGGCAAAACGGCGGAGAGCTTCTTTAAACATCTCTGTCATCTTGGTCATGAGCATTGAGCTCATTTCCTCAACAAGCAGATTTTATCATTACTTCATTCCTCTCTTTAATTTCACCTCTAGAAATGCGGTTGACTCCACCGGTGCTTACTGTTTCATTTCAGAATCGAGCTCGACCTTGACTCCTCCAAACTTGTCATTCAAATTTTATCTTCCATGAAGGTCATTTGTGAGGTCGAGTGTTTTGGATTAGCACCGACTACGAAGAGTGACTAAGACTTTCCATCTTCTGAGCTTGATTGGCCAATGTTTCTTCCATCTGGGCAATCTTGATCATCATTGGCTCAACCTTCTCAAGTTTCTCCATCAAGGGAGTGAGGTCGATCTCAAGAACCTTCTGTACCTCCTGTGTTGTTTGATCATCCACGAACTTGACTTCATCACGAGCTCCGGTCTCGGCGAGCCTCGATCATTTATCAAACAATTCATAATTAAAGATAGAACTTTCAGTAACTTTGGCATAATTGTTAATAGTGCCAAAAGGTAGTGAAAAGTCTTAACTTCGATCGAGGTTGACCAATTTGAGTTGATCGACAGAAGTCTCCTTTTCCATCTCGAGATCGATCCTCAAGATCTCCTGTTGGTCCCAATCTCCATCTTGAGATTTGTCTCCGCTGCTCGGGGCACCAACTTCAGTTGCTTTCCTCTCAGCAAACTTCCTCTGAACCAGCTCATCAAAATCGGAGTTTTTCATCCTGAGCTTTGTCCTCCTGAACCCTGAGAAGTCGGTCAGAAAGGCTGTCTCCTCATTCCACCAGTCTTCCCCTCTGAATGCAGCAATATCAAGCATCTCGGGAAGAGTCTGATTGAGGATGAACACAGTCGTCCTTAATCTGAAAAAGACATCTTGCGGATCGAGGGGTATGAGTTGAGCTCGGGGTAGCGGTCAGAATGAACCATTCCCCCTTGCTCCTCCACTGCGCCTTCTTGCCCTCGCCCTTCTTCCATCTCGGGCTCTCTGGTTCGGTTGAAGCATCGGTGAGGATCAAGTAGTAGATCACTTTCGGGGAGCTCATAAAGAATAATACGCTCCCGAGTCTCGTGACCTCGATTGTTGAGCGATCGAGGTCCTCGGTTTACATCCCCGAGTAGGTTTCGAGGGCTGGTGGCATATCCTCGATTGGCTCTGAGTTGGCCCCTTTTTGTCTGTCGAGCCAAGACTTCTTTGGTAGGAATCTCGAGGCTGAGTTCCTTTGAAAATTTCCGAGAAATTTTGTGCGAACTTAGAGATGTCTCAAGCACCTCGAGAAGACACGCTCCTCGACCGTTTCTTGTGCCTTAGAGATAACCTGAGCCAAAACTGCAATGGCGAATTCTGAGCGGTTTGGCCCTCAGGTTGAATCTCTTCCGATTCACTGCCATCTTCATCGGTGAGAACCACCAATCTTATGCGTTTTGGGGCAAGGTTCTTCTGCTTCATCAGTTTTGCACCCTGCTCCATCTTTGCCTCCAACAAAACCTTCCCCCGGGTTTGTTGAGTCTCTTCAAAGAAGAAAGAACTTTTGGTGATTCTTTCTTTTTTTCTCTCTTCCCCCTAATGGCCTGCTTCTTCACAGCAATGGGCTTGAAGAGAATTTTGGACTTAGGGAATGGGGTCGAATTGGTGAAGATATCCTCCTCCTCTCTGCACATCTCCAAAATATAAGCTATTTTGGTTGCATGGTGGATCTTACCTTTTATTGAGATCGCCCCGTCAACCTTCTTCAAAACTTTGGTCTGCTCACTCACCGTCTGAATCAAAAATTTCAGCCAGTTGAAGTCAGTGGTGGGTGAGGCCTCTATCGCCGCCATCAATCGAGCCGGTCATCGATCCGCTCAAAACTCCCAGAAGACTCATGATGCTTTTGCTCACAATATCCATCGAACACGATATTGTGGCTTCAAGTGCCTTTTTATGCATTATGTCGCCTCAAATTTCACGAGATTCTCAAAGAATCCTATCTAAGTACTCTGCTCAACCCCGACATATACATCGCAGGATCCTCTCCTTTATCACAGAGCTCAAAAATATCATTCAAATTTTTCGGAACTATATACAAATTCCTCTCAAAATCGATGCATTTGGACGACCGCTCTAAATGTGATACAGTAATCTTAGAATGTAAACCATCTTCTTCATCTATCTCCAGATTATAGATGAATTCGATTACCTCTTTCGCAAACTCGGTGCAGTTAAACTTGCGACTAGATGGGTGAGTTTAGCTTGATCGAATCATATGCGAGCCTCCTCTTCCGGCTTTGAGTTGGTTGTACTGTCGAGTGAAACAACGAACTCGTACCACGGCTTGTTGGTTTCGGCTAATCTCTCGAACAAGGTTGGGGCTATTTTAGAGATTGATTGAAGAAATTAAGATTTTAGGGTTTGGAGAATTTCTGGGCAAAGGGGATTTATTTGCAGAGGATTTGGGAACGAAGGGTTTGATAAAATTTTGGCTTGAATGGCTTATTGGGGTATATATAGCTTTGAGATCGTGGGGAATCATGTTGGTTAGGTGAAAAGCAGCGGTTGAGATTAATCTCGATTATTGGGTATCTGAACCAAGCGATCTCAAAAAAGTAAGCCAAAACATCATCATTGGTCATTAATGTAACAGAGCATTAAATGACTGTTGCCCTTCTTCGGAATTTAAAACGATCCCGCCCAAAAACATTCCTCAGGTGTTTTGTATTTATTACGAATGATTACTGAGTTTCACTTAAGCAATAAATGAGTCGCATGAGTCATTACTTCTTCAGACTAATTTTCCTCTATCGGTCTCAACCGAGTCTCGACCTTGATAAAATGTCATTATAATCTTCGAGTCTTTGAATGGGTTCAAAGATCTCTTGAAAGTCTCGACCTTGATGAATCGAGTTTCACGAGACTCGATTCAAGTATTTCCATTTTATCCGAGCTTCTCAATTAGAATTCGAGAAAACTTCATGCATCCGAAAAACCTTCAATTTTTTGATTTTACTCTATACACCGGATCTAACATCCCTAATTCAACCGAAAGTTCTGAAATATTGATTCAAAAAAGGTTTAGTCAAGATATCGACTCTCGCTTATCGGTGTGAATTTTCTCCATCCTTATGTCCTTCTTCTCGACATGATCTCTCGATGAAGTGATGTCCGATATCCACATGCTTGCATCCGTGTGTAATAACGGATTTTGTGAAATAGCAATGGCACTATTATTGTCACAAAATATTGGTACTTCATTGGCTACAACTTTATAATCCCTTAATTGTTGTGCGAGCTAAAGAATCGAAAGCACAATGACTTCCACGCAGACCATGTATTTGACTTCAAGAAGATCTTGGTTGTTCATCGAGGTATGTTTCTTCGAAAACCAAGATATCACCATTTCCTAGAAATTGACAAGTTCCTATAGTGGACTTTCGTCAATCTCGCAACCTCCATAATCGAGATCTCGAGTAACCAGTTAATTCAAGGTTATCATTAGTCGATACCATAATCCCTCTATTCATCGTGCCCCTTAAGATACTTCAAGATTCTTGGCAAACCTCCATGTGACTAGCCTTAGATTAGCTTGGTATCTTGCACATATCCCAACAAAGAAATGTTATATCCGCCTACTTACGTGAGATATAGCAATGATCCAATGATTCCTCTATAATCATTATGACTCACTTATTTGCCTTAATCGGGATCCATCTTGTAGTTAGTATTCATAGGTATCCTAATCGCATTGCAATTCATACACCATATTTGCAATCGGATCTCGGTGTACTTTATGCGGTTGATGAATATTCCTTCCTTTGATTGTTTCACTTGAAGACCTAGAAAGAAATTCATCTCTCCCATCATTGACATCTCAAACTTGCCTTTCATCGGTGTTGAGAACTTTTCACACAAACGGTGATGGTTTGGAGATCCAAAAATGATGTCATCAACATATATCCTGAACTAGTAAGATATCTTCCCCATCTTCTATCTGAACGAGTTCTATCAATCAGTTCCTTTGACAAAACCATGGTCAAGAAGAAACCGAGAAAGAGTATCATACCATGCTCGGGGGTGCTTGCTTGAGACCATACAAAGCTTTTTTCGAGCCTCGTAAACTTGGTCATTCTGTTTTTGAAACCAGGAGGTTGTTCCACATAAACCTCTTCTTTAAGCACAACAGATTCAGAAATGCACTTTTCACATCCATTTGATAGACTGTGAACTTCATGTGGGCAGCATATGCAAGAAACAATTTGATGGCTTCTAGTCTTGCAACAGGTGCAAAGGTTTCATCGTAATCAAAGCCTTCTTCTTGGGAATAACCTTGTGCAACTAGCCTTGCCTTGTTTCTTACAATATTGTTGTTTTCATCTCTTTTATTCTTGAAAACCCACTTGGTTCCAATGACATTGTGCCTTTCTAGTCTATCTACTAGCTCCCATACTTCATTCCTTGAGAATTGATTCAGCTCATCTTGCATAGCAGTAATCCAATGTGAATCTTGTAGAGCTTCACCAATCTCGATGAGGTTCTTTTCTCGATAGGGAAAGTAGAATAATAGTGCACTTTCACCATGGAACCTTCTTGTTTTAACTCCTTCAGTTAGATCACCCACAATCTGACTTGTAGGATGACTATCTAACCATTTCCTTCTTGATGTTCCCCCTACAGTAGTTTCCTCAACATTTGGAATGTTAGGTTGATTAATTGAAAAACTTCGGGGAACAAGAGAAAAAGAGAAAGGAATCATCTTCCTCCTGGGAAATTCTATTGAGAAACATTGTCGAGACATTTGTTCCCCCTTTGGTTGATAGATTCAGAATTTGCCTCATTTGTGACCACATCTTCATTGGCATCACATACACGAGTCCGGGCGGTGTCTGTTCAGATTGGTCACCTTGGAGTGTTGGTTTTCTGAGTCTCACCATCCCGAGTTCCATCCGAACTTCTTTATTCGAGTCTCGAGTCACTCCAATCATAGATAGTGGTGACTTCTTCTTCTTTTCGAGTTCGATGGATGATTTATCTTTTTTTTTGAGGGCTTAATCTGGTGATCCTCTTAGTCGGTTCATCTGCATCATGTTCTGTTTCTTACGAACACAAATAGATTCATCAAAACAACATGAGGTGTTTCTGCACAATAAGAGTCTTACTGATTTGTAAACTCGAAGCTTTTTCTTGACTTGAGAATATCCTAAGAATATTCCTTCATCGACTTTTTACTATCAAATGTTTTCAATCGATCTTTACCATTATTGTGTATGAAACACTTGCAACCAAACACACGAAAAGAAAGAAACAAGAGGCTTCCTTTCATTCCAAAGCTCATAGGGTGTTTTACCTTGACTCTTGGTCAAGATGGATCCGTTTACGAGAGTAGCATCAGTGTTGATGACTTCAGCCCAAAATCTTTTAGGAATATCGACCGTTTATCATTGTCCTTGAACTTCTTTGAGTCCTGTTCTTCTTTCAAAGAACACCATTTTGTTGAGGGGTCCTTGCGTTGATGTTTCATGTGAAATTCAATTTCTTCGCATTAATAATCGATATGATATGATTTATAAATTCAGTTCCTTTTTTTGGATCGATTTTGACCACACTCGATTTTTTTCTCAATCGAGCCTTTTCAAGAACTCTGGCAGCTTTATTCGAGTCTCTTTCTTCTTGAGTAAGAATATGACCCAAGTATATCTTGAGTAGTCATCAACTACTACCAATGTGTATTTCGCCATTAGTGCTTCTATGGTGTTATAGGACCAAAAAGATCCATATCAAGAATCAAGTATTCTTTCAAGAGAAACCTCAACTTTGCTTTTAAATGATGCTTTTATTTGTTTTCCTTTCTAAAGACGCATCACAAATATGTTCCTTACTGAACACTTCATTAGGCAACCCTCTTACAAGAGCTAATCTTGCAAGCTTGTTCAAGGTTTTGAAATTTAGGTGATTCATTCTTTTATGCCATAATCAACTGGTATCTGTGGAACTTTTAGCAACTAAACATGTATCTTTAGGAGTTGAACTCGGTCAAGAAGATACACATTCCCTTTTCTTGTACCCGGTCGGTAATACTTTTCGTGATGTATCATCTTTCACAAAACATAAGTTCTTAGAGAACTCAACATTAAAACCTTTATCACGAAATTGGTGATTGAAAGCAAGTTATGCTTCAATCCGGATACATATGAAACACCATGGATATGAATCGAAGTCGATTTCCAAAGTTCCATATATACTTACGTCATCCTTGGAGTTATCTCCAAAAAAGTGATCTGTGGGCCTCTTTGTTCAACATAGTCCTTTGAGTATCTTCTTGAATCTGTCATATGTCTTGAACATCCCCGCCAAGATACCATACATCAGGAGCTTTTTTTCATCTCTGCTCATCCAGTGCCATGTGATCTTTAATTAGCTTAGTGCCCTTCTTTTCCTCCTGAAAAACAGATCAATTCTTAGGTACCCAGTTTGTGTAGGGTCCTACAAGGTTAGATGTACCTTCGGAATCCAAATCGCCTCGACAACTCTAATCACTTTAGAGTGGCTAATTTGTCTTCCATAAACATCAACATACACATCTACTACTGGGAGCCTTAGCGGGTTTTACGTGTGTATGTGTGCTCGCTTTAGCATGAACATGTGCCTTTGAATTTTCTTTGGTTCGGGCCTTCGTTCATTTGCTTTGGCTTCGTGTGTGACCGATCTAAATCTTTGATGACTTGGGTTGAGATAACCTTTACCCTTAGGCAAGTGGGGTTCGGGTTGTGCATCTTTCGAATCTGGTCTTTCAATGGAACCGAGGACTTGATTTCTTGATTGAGAATGTCTCTGCTGAGTGTTTCTCATCCGAGGATTCCTCGATGGTTCGATGTGGAGCCTTTTCGGTATGCATTCTTACCGAGGCTTTGAAGTACTTGCACGAAACTTTCAATCGACCGCTTTCGGGTTTTTCTAGCCTTCACCGAGGTTTGGGCTTTCTAACTCGATCATTCGGGTTTTTCTTTTGAGACCATAGGTCCTTTTCCTTGTCTAAAACCTTGGGCATTTCTCGGTTTGAAGTGTGGGTGCCCTTTGGTTTTACAAAGATTATCTTCTTGCTACTTGATGCAGCATTCAGATGACCTTGTGAGGTTCCCCCTGGAATATATCCCAATCCAGATTTTATAGTGGCAGATATCTGGTAACTCTGAATTTCATCTATTACATTAGATGCATTATTCAATAGAGTTAACTTCTTCTGTGCACTATCCTCACAGTTCTGTAGAGTTTCATGCTTCTCAGAGAGGTCATTGAACTTAGTCCTGATTAGCTGAATCTCTTTAGTGGATTTCTCTAGCTTTTCAGTTAGGGTCACTATCAACTTCTCTTTCTCTGAGAGTTGTACTTTCAGAACATCCAGTTCATCAGTAGCTCCCATTAATTGAGAAGTGATTTCAGTATTGCTAGAGTCTTTCCATTTTAGATTTTTAGCTTTCAGTTCCTTATTCTACTCTTGAGTTCTATTTAGCAGTCCTTGTAAAACAGCATAGTCCTTCATCAGATTCTCAAAAGAATCCATCAGGTCAAAATGATTTTTTTTTCGGTGGAACTTGAAAACTCTTGTGCGGTGTAGAGAGCAACAAAGAGAGAAAGAAGAGTTTACCTCCTCAATGGCCATCGGACAAATGTCATCACTTTCATTTGTTCGAGAATATTTCATCCGAAGAGCTGGATCCCTCCTCAGAGTGTTCTTCTTCTGCAACCATGGCCTTTTTGCTAGAGAACATCTTGTCTCTTTTAGCTTGCCTTTCTCTTCTCTCCTTAGCACTCAAATCTGGACAATCATACTGGAAGTGACCTTTCTTTTGGCAATTATAGCATCTGTTGGTATCATCATCCTGATCATTTTCTTCCTTGGACTTGGAGTCCTTCCTTTTGGATGAAGATCCTTCAGCTTTCAGGTCCTTCTTCTTCTCAGTTGATCGTCCTCGGGTTTTTTTCCGGTACTGTGGTTCTGTAATAGTTTTTGTATTTTCCAAATCTACTATTAAGTCTTTCAAACCTCCTTGCCATCAGTGCTAGCTTTTCCTCAAGCTCATACTGATTTTTGGCATGAGGGTTCTCAGACTCTCTAGTTTTACAGGTTTTGTCTTTGGCTTTTAAAGCCACATTCTTACTAGATGATGAATCATCTTTGCTGTCAGTCTTTTTGGATTTCTTATCAATTACAAATCCATAGGCCTTCAGCTCAGAGAAGACTTGTTGGTATGGCATTGAATTAATGTTCCTGGTGTTTTCAATCACCACTGCATGAATATCCCATTTCTTAGAAAGACCTCTAAGAATTTTCAATGCAACTTCTCTTTGTGGATATTTCTTTCCAAGGGCTTTTAGATCATTCATGATGCTAGTGAATCTGACTTCCAATTTGTCTATTGATTCACCATCATCCATTTCAAAACTATCAAATTTTCCAATTGCCACTGAAAGTTTGTTTTCTTTTATATGATCTGTGCCTTGGCACATTACAGCTAGTGTATCCCAAATCTCTTTAGCAGTATTACAGTGAGAGATCATTCCCATCACACCATCATCAATTGTACTGTATATTGTGTCTATTGCAATGTAGTCTAGATTGACTAACTTTTCTCCTCAGAGTCGGTTGGTCATCGGACTTTTGGAAATTCTGCTCTAGGATCAATTCTCTCATCTTCTGTTCCTCTGGGATTCACCACAGTAAATTGGAATGGTCCTTGAGAGACCACTCTCCACATACGCTCATGTTTGGAATACAGGTGAGCCTGCATTCTCAGTCTCCATAGATCATAGTTCTCCACTGAGAACATGGGAAGTTTTTTAGAAGACATTTTTATCTGATCTTTTGAATAGAAAAAAAAATCAGCAAATAAGATCAGCTCAGATAGACCACAAATATTTTTTTTTTGAAAATAAAACTTTGGTCAACAAAGCAGATGGTTAAGTTGAACCACTGCTCTAATACCACTTGTTGGTCCCGGTGAAAACGAGTCTTACACGTGTATGGGGGGATACATGTTTTCAGTGTTTTTAAAACTTTTTCTTACTGAGGTCAGCTTGGGTCAGATAATCCTGAAGATTAGGTTCTAAGAAGCACTGATCGCTCTGAGTCAAAGTCTCATCGAGATGTTGATCCCGAAGCCGCTTTCGAGATACCTCGGATAATCCCAACCGAGTCTCGAAAGTGTCGAGAGATCCCGAGTTGCTTGGATCGAGGATAACAAACTTCTTGAACCTTCGTAAGAAATGCGTTCGGTTTGGTAACTATCTGTTCTAGCTACTCAGTCGTGCGGAATGGTTGGCCCTTAGTTTATACTCGTTTTAAACTTTGCTAAAAACCTTCCTGAATGGAGTTAGTGATTAAGTTGTGATCAAATTACATGCAACTTCAGTGGATTGATTCCAACTGAATATCAGTGAAAAGTATGCTTTCAAAATCAAGTCAATGCAACAGTTAAGCACAGATAAGGAAAGCAATAAACAACACAGCAATTATAGTGGTTCAGAGACTCAAGCTCCTACGTCCACTCTCTCTGATCCTCAGAGAAATTCACTAATCACTTCTGAGCTTTCTGACTACCTCGTGTCTCGGCCCTGAGCTTTCTGACTACTCCACGTAGTTTAATTACTCAACCCGATCTTGAGCTTTCTGACTACCTCTGTAGTTTACTTACTCAAACACAAACAAGCTTTTGGACTACCCTCAGAGCTTACTAACTTCTCCTCTAGAGTTTTTCGACAACTCCGTAGTTTACTAACTTTTTTACAACTCTTCTCACCAACAAACACACTCCAACTACCTTCTCAAGGGTTTGGGGTTTCTCGGTTGGTTTCCAACTAGGATGAGATATCCTTTACAATAAAGCGCAATGCAAAGGGTTAGGATATCTTGACTAAGCTTTGGATAAATCTTATCAAGCTAGTCTTAGTTTAGTGAGCTCTCTTCAATATAGAAGCACTTGGGAAATTCTAAGTTTTTCCAAAGGCTTTTAAATTTTTGAGAATAAGTTTGAGCTCTTGAGTTAGCGTATAAATTTCCGTAACCTTACAATGTAGAGGGTCACCAAGATTTATAGGCATACACCAAGGTCACTCCTTGAAAACTATCCGTTGGAGAGATAGCCGTGAGTTTCCTCTTAAGGTGTGTGAGAGCGGCTATATTTAGGGTTTGAAACTCCTAACACGTTTTAGGCAATAGCCTTTCATGTATGTAGGTCTTCACTTTTTTGCGATCTGGAACTTTTGTACATCGACATTTTTTTCAAACGACTTTGTCATTGTCGATTGTCGGTATGGTGCGATCTTTGTCTTCCTCTTTTTGACTTTTGTCTTCGATTAAAGGTAGACACCTTCAGCGGCTCTTTTTGGTTACAAACTCTGAGTTGATATAACCTTAACAACACTTCTGACTTAGTTTCTTTTGTCTGCATTTGGATGTCTTGGGCAATATCTATTTTCTAAGTAATCGGGATCTTCTCAGTATTGCATCCTTCAGATAGATATATTCAGTGCCTCGGAACATTCAGGTTTATACTGAGCATTCAGTACATTCTTGAGTCTTGATAATTCATTGTGCCTTGATATTCTTGATCTTCAATCTTGATCTTGATCTTGCGTCTTGAGTCTTTCGAGTCTTGAGGTCTTCGAGTCTTCCGAGTCTTCTTCGAGATATCTTGACCGATATAATCGAATCTTCATGCTGAGTCTTTAGTTCCTCAGTATCCTATTGAGTCTTGATATCTCGTTTCACATTTGTGTCTTCGATATCTTCTAAACATCTTGAGTTCTTTGAGTCTTGAGAACCTATCTGATCTATATTTTTCGACTATACATTTTGCGAGATAACATCCCGAATACTCTAAAACTGAATCCTGACTCAACTATCAAGATCATTCTGAACATGTCATACTTAGGGGTTTTGGGATCTAATCAAAATCATATATCTTTTATTATATTCATCTCCCAGCAATAACACTGAGCAACTTTCAGAGACTTCAGATTAGCTCAACTGATTCTGAGTTTCTACAACAGAGTCCAAATAAGCTTGGAGTAGATAATAGTCTTACTGACTACTCAGAAGAGTTTATCAGTTTGACAACTATCTATACTAGCTTATCTAGAGTGCGGAAAGTGTAGGCCCTAAGTTTATACTCGTTTTACTTTGCTGAAAATCTTTCCTTAATGAAACAGTGGTTAAGGTTGTGATTAGGTTAATGCAAGTTCAGTGGATTGATTCCAACTGAATATCAGAAATGCTTTTCGATGAAATATGCAACCCAGACAAATGCAAAAGCGAAAAGCAAATAACACAACAAGTTATAGTGGTTCAGAGGCTCAAGCTCCTACGTCCACTCTCTCTGACTTCAGAGAAATTCCTTAACACACTACTTCTACTACCTCAAGCTTTCAAACTGAACTCAGCAGCTTGCTAACTTTCTACTGACTTTTCGGGATGAACTACCGCAGACTTACTAACTCAACACACACAAAGCGTTCAGACTGAACAATCAGCTTACTAACTTCTTCTCTAGAGTTTTCAGACTGAACACAGCAGCTTACTTACTCTTTACAACTCTTACTTCCAACTTCTACACACACAAACTACCTAATCAAAGGGTTTGGGTTTTGGTTAGTTTCCAACTAAGGTGAGATATCCTTTTACAATGAGAACACAAGTAAAAGGCTAGGATATCTCGAACTAAGCTTTGGATAAGATCTTGAATCTAGGCTTAGTAAATGAGCTCTCTTCAATGATGAAACACTTGGGAAATTCTAAGGGTTTAGAGTGCTTCACAAGAATGCTTGAATACGAATGAGCTCTGTGAGTTGCTTTGATTTCCCGTAACCTTGAAGGTTTCAAGGCCTCTGGTATTTATAGGCAACTCTCACGAAGTCTTCCTTTGAAAAACTTTCCGTTGGAGAGATAGCATCTCGGGTTTCTTCTTTGAGTATATGGTGAACGACTTCATTAGGGTTTGAACGAGCCCTTGCATGCTTTAGGAAATATTCAGACAAGCAGCCAATCACCAATTTCTGTGAACAAGACAAATATCTATGCTGACATTTTTCAGGGAAATATCGCTTTCAGTGTCAGTAAAGTACGTTGTTGTCGCCTCCTCATTGGTCGACATCTTCCTTTGAACAGAGACAACAAAAACGGCTAATTTAGTCAACCAACACTGAGTTGATATCTTCCTTAGTGTTCACGAACGTATAACATTCTCTTTGCATGTACTAAGAATGAACAAACACTATTTAACTTGAAGTGTCATGTTCAGGGTCTTTTGGTTCAGTACACAAGATTCTTCAGGGTCTTCTGATCTTCAGATTCTTCTGATCTTCAGGTTCTCCTGATCTTCAGTTTCTTCAAGTCTTCAGGTTCTGCAAGTCTTCAGGATATACTGATCCTTCAGTATGGTTTAGGTCTTCAGTATAGTTTGGACTTCAGGATACTTTTGTGATCTTCAGACAAAACATTGAAAC
Source organism: Stenogyne calaminthoides (assembly GCA_037126765.1). NCBI lineage: Eukaryota > Viridiplantae > Streptophyta > Magnoliopsida > Lamiales > Lamiaceae > Stenogyne > Stenogyne calaminthoides. The sequence goes on from JBBCBC010000016.1 coordinate 27,179,071, forward strand.
CTATTCTTAACCTGAACTATGTCTGCTGACTATACATAGTGCAGATCGTCCTGATAATTTGAAACCTATTCCTATACTATTAAGATCGTCCGGAAACATGTCATACTCAGGGGTTTTGGGATCTAATCAAAATCTTTATTAAATTCATCTCCCCAACAGAGGGCTTTGGAGAATATGATGTTGTCTCAAAAACAATCAACTGGGATTGACACAACTCTGTAAAAATGATGGAAGCTGAAAAGAGGAGGAAGGCTGCTGCTTCTATGTCAGGGGTAGAAATGACCAGAAAAGTAAGGGAAGAAGCAAAGAGGATCAGAGGTGGATTTCTGAGATTTATCCTGAGGAGGAGAAGCACTAAACCGAGGAAGAGAAAGTGACATCATACTGACAAATGGATACCTATTGAGATGAATGACAAATGGGAGCAAGCCAAGATGGAGTTTGTGTTTAACTATGACATCTTACAAGCTTGGCCTCATTCTATCTCTGACAGAGATGATGCATTCATTGGATATCTACTGCGGAATTTTATTGATATGTGTCAAAAGTGGTTAACTTGTTTGACACTTTGGGTTATCAATTGAAAGCTCCAGGACAAATGAAGTATCCATCACCCAAATTCAGAAATGGGATGATCAATTATGACTTCATCTATGCAGACTTTGTGGATCAAGCGGAATATCTTGGACTGACTGGGAATGATGCGAGGATCATTCAGGAAAGAGAAGAGCTGGAGAAGAGATGCTATGGAATGTTCAATCTTGATCCTCCATCTGATGAAATTGAGTCTGAAGATGAATGATGTTATGTTCTGAAATTCAGTAGAGTGGGATAAAAATTGTATCATGTACTTCTGATCTTTACTATCAATGAAAACTCTACTAATTTTTGTTCTGAAAAGATAATACCTAATTATCTTACTGATGTTTTGCCATGTTATAACTTTTAGTTACTTGTCTTAGGAAATGAAAACCTGAATAGGTGTTAGGTTCTGTTTTCCTGTTGATATTGTAACAAAATAATTTTGGCATCATCAAAAAGGGGGAAATTATTGGGAGATGAATTTAATAAAGATTTCGATTAGATCCAAAACCCCTGAGTATGACATGTATCAGAACATTTTGGTAGATCTGGATCAGGTTTTCAATAGATGATAGGATCAGAATTATTTGCACCTTGTATAGTCAGCAGATATAGATCAGGATAGATAGGGATATTTCAGAAGTTCCTAAAGTCAGAAGACCCTGAAAACAGAAGATCCTGAAGACTGAAGATCTTGAAGACTGTTTGTACTGACCCATAAGACCCTGAACAGCTATTTCTGAGTAAATAGGGTTTTGTTCATTCTTAGTACAAACAAAGAGAATGTTACACATTCGTGGACAATAATGAGCATATCAGTTCAGTGTAGTTGACTTAAAAAGAGTCGTTTTGTTTGTCTCTGTTCAAAGAAAGATTTCGACCAATGAGGAGGCAACAACAACGTACTTTACTGACACTGAAAGTGACATATCTCTGGGGAAATGTCAAGACTGATATCTTCCAGTTAAAGAAGGTGGTGATTGGCTGCCTTGGTTACTTGTTACCTCTTCCAACAGAGAGTTTTTCAAGAGAGACCTTGGTGAGTTGTCTATAAATACCAGTGACCTTCACCATTGCAAGGTTACGGGAAATCAAGCAACTCAAGAGCTCAATCGTATTCAAGTTTATACTGTGAAGCACTTGAAACCCTATGAATTTTCCAAGTGTTTCTTCTTTGAAGAGAGCTCATTCACTAAGCCTAGATTCAAACATATTCATAGCTTAGTTAGAGATATCTTAGCCTTCTACCTTGTGTTTTATTATAAAAAGGATATCTAACCTTAGTTGGAAACCAACCAAACCTAAACCCTTTTGTTAGGTAGTTTGAGTGTATAGTTGTTGGAAGTGAGAGTTGTAAAGAGTGAGTAAGTTGCAGGAGTTCAGCTTGAAGGCTCTAGAGAAGAAGTTAGTAAGCTACTTGTGTTCAGTCTGAAAGCTTGTGTGTGTTTGAGTTAGTAAGTTGCAGTGTAGTTCAGCCTGAAAACTCATAGAGGAAGTAAGTAAGCTGTTGAGTTCAGTCTGAAAGCTTGAGGTAGTAGTAGTAGTAGTGTGTTAAGGAATTTCTCTGAGGATCAGAGAGAGTGGACGTAGGAGCTTGAGTCTCTGAACCACTATAACTTGATGTGTTGTTTGCTTTCTGCTTTGCATATTATCAGTTGCATATTTTCACTGAAAGCATACTAAGTTTTCTGATACTTAGTTGGAATCAATCCACTGAGATTGCATTAAATTGATCACAGCCTTAACCACTATTTTACTGAGCAACAAATATTTTCAGCAAAGTAAAACGAGTATAAACTTAGGGCCTACACATTCCGCACTCTAGATAACAATCTTACTGATCAACTCATCTGAGTAGTCAGTAAGATTGTTATCTACTCCAAGCTGATTTGGTCTCTGTTTTAAAACTCAGATCAGTTGGGCTAATCTGAAGTCTCTGAAAGCCGCTCAATGTTATTATCTCTGTAGACTTTGACTCAGAGCATCTTGTGCTTCTCAGGACTAAATTTCAGGACAACCTAACTCACTGATTATAGTTTAGTGAAAAGTTTATAAAACACTATACACGTGTATTCCCCCCCCTCTCATACACGTGTGAGACTCGTTTTCCTCGGGACCAACATAACAGCAAAAAACAAATAACATGATAAACAGATGACCTTGTATAGTGACATTTTATCAACTATTGATTATATAATTACTAATATATAGTTTTTATTAATCGAAATGGAGTGTACATATTGATTAATTTGACTGATCAATGACTAGTATATGTCAAACTAGATAATTAAGAATAGATATAGTATAAGTCAAATGGTTATTTTTTCACATGTTTTTTTTTTCAAAACATAATATTTCAATAATAAAAAATATATATGTTAAACGAAACTAAATATTTTATATTTTTATGAACTAGAACATACTTTTAACAATGATGTTTAAAATAAAAATCAGGCAAAAACAACAAGAATGAAACAAAAGTAATTGATGACAGATGAATTCTAAGAATTAAAAGGAAAGACATACGGATTCTTTGATTTTTCTTCATCAAGTGCTCCACCACTGCCACCACCCATGTACCAAGCCCCATCAACATTCAAATCCCTCCTGCTTTCATCCCCTTCAGTAATCGTCCTACCAAAGTGAGTCATAGTGAAAATTAATTAATTATTTTACTTTAAATTAATAAATAAATGATGGTTGAATTCTAAGAACTTAAAAGAAAGACATACAGATTCCCATATTGTTCTTGAACATTCTGTTCTCTCCTGCTTTCATTTCCTTCCGTCATCGCCCTAACAAAGTTATATAATAGGAATTATGAAATACTAAATGAAAAGAGTCTTTTAATGAAAACAAATTTTGTTATATATAACAATAAATGAAATAACATGATAAACAAATGACCTTGTATAGGGACATTTGATCAACTATTGATTATATAATTACTAATATATAGTTGTTGTTAATCGAAATGGAGTGTACATATTGATTAATTTGACTGATCAATGACAAATAATTACCAATAGATATAGTATAAGTCAAAGGGTTATTTTTTCACATGTTTTTGTTTTCAAAAGCTAATATTTCAATATAAAAAAATATATATGTTAAACGAAACTAAATATTTTATATTTTTATGAACTAAAAAAATACTTTTAACAATGGTGTTTAAAAAAAATCACTCAAAAACAACAAGAATCAAGCAAAAATAATAGATGACAGTTGAATTCTAAGAACTAAAAGGAAAGACATGCAGATTCTTTGATTGTTCTTCATCATGTGCTCCCCCACTGTCACCACCCATGTACCAAGCCCCGTCAACATTCAAATCCCTCCAGCTTTCATCCCCTTCAGTAATCGTCCTAACAAAGTGAGCCACAGTGAAGATTAATTAATTATTTTATTTTAAACTAATAAATAAATGATGGTTGAATTCTAAGAACTTAAAAGAAAGACATACATATTCTCTCATTGTTCTTGAACAACATTCTGTTTGCTCCTGCTATCATTCCCTTCAGTCATCGTCCTAATAAAGTGAGCCACAATGAAAATTAGTTAATCATTTTACACTGATAGATAATTGAATTCTAAGAACTTAAAAGAAAATTATACGGATTTTGTAATTGTTCTCCAAGAACATGTTCTTCCACACTGCCTTCACCTCCGTCACTCGGTCCAGTAACTGCATTTAGAAAAGATATCAAGCTGCCAACAAGGCATGTAAGATTAGCTAATCATTCTACACTAATGATGATGATTGAGTTTTAAAAAACTAAAAGAAAGACATACTCATCTGATTCATAGTCCATCTCATGAATTTCTCTTCGAAATTCATCACTCAAATCTAGCCAATCTTGTTGCAGGACTTTTTTTCGAAATTCAGTTACTGTTTGTCCGAGCTTCACACCCCACATTTCCATGTATTTTTTTTGTCCAGTGCCTGATCCATAAAAAATCTAATTTGAATGAAAAAATAAAAAACACACAAATGCAAAAAGATAACTAAAAACACATTACCTTGAATTCCTTTCAGTTTTAAAAGCTTGGATTCTAACAAATTGTTCATGGCCCAATTTTACATATCACTAACCTGCTGCTCCGACATCCCGAACTGATGTGGAACAACATATGGTGTATGGAACAAGCACACCTCATTCTTGAACACGGGAATAATTGCTTGAATCATTTGCATGTTGTTTCCGTAAGAGGTTAGTAGCTCTTGTTCCAAGTTAGCGTATGGCTGCCAAATAACATTATCTTGTATGCAAAATGTTCAATTTAACATGTTTTTACTTTTTTATTAAATGAAAATAATGTTAAAGGTACTATGTCTATTTACATTATCACATTCGCAATTCATGATAGTCTCAATCTCCACAAATTTTGGATTGTGATTAGTCTTTGCAATCGTCTCTCGTATCGCCTTTGATCAATCCTCTATCAACGACCATTTCCTTGATGTCAAACCTCCAGAAACTCCAAATCTATTTTGCAAACATCTTAAATGAAGCACTACAAAAATCTAAAAGAAACAAAAATAAATATTATCAATCAGCTAAAATAAACACAAAATATTTAATTCTTGATAAGCTTCAACAAAATTGAAACAACTTACCATTAAACATTGATCCACCGATCGCATTAGGATCAGACTTCTAAGGATTTAGGATCTGCTCCTTGCAGTTGATTAGGCCTTCATGCAATGCAACCAACAAACGCTCACCCCATGCAAATGTCTTAATTTTGTGGACATCTTGAAGGAAGACCCCATAGAAAGTTCTAACCGAGTTAATTGTCCCATCAGGGAAAAATAAGCTCCCTATTATGTACAAGACTGTTGCCTTTACCCTAATATCTAGGTCAATATCTTAATTACGCACAATTTTTTAAAGTTTTTCCACCTTTATGCCCTTACGCTTTTCAAACAAATCATGCCCAGGAGATATATGTTCAATAATGTCACGGCGATGACATTCACTTGATATAATGGGTCGGCTAGTAATTGGCAATCCCCATATATGAAATACATCTTCTAAAGTAATATAAACTGAAACATTATCGGGCAAGTCAAAACAACGAGTCCTTGGATTATAACGGCCCACCATATATCGTATCAAACCGTAGCTTGAATTGAGTTTAGGGACCTTCGTTATCGATATCACATTCTCAAACCCACTTCCTTTAAGGACTCCAAGGACATCTTCATGAACGTTTAAATTGTGCATGTTCCATACATGCTCGTACGCTATAATATTGGGATACTATATGTCAGGATCAATTGGGATGACCTCATAAACAAAAATTCAAATTAACAATTATTACTAACATGAGTTTACCTACGTGAATTTAAATAATAATCAATCCAACAACAATATGCAAACAATAATTCACGTAAAATATCTTAGCATGCAGAATTTCTAGGAATTTACGTAAACGTACCCATTGGAGAGACGGTCTGAGACGGACAGGATCAGGTATCTGGTATCCAACCAAAAGTCCTTCTCAAGTATTCCCAAGTCCTTGCTCAACAACATTGGTGGAAGGTTCTCCAATGAACAATTATAAAACAAAGGAAAATTAAATAATTTATTGCACCACCTTTGTGGATTTCTAATATTTCCAGCACATGGAATTGTGTTGGGGATGAAAAATTCATCCTCTATTTATAATTGGGGGGGGCAAAATTTGAGCTAAAATAGGGTTAGGAAACACTCATTATGTTGTAGTATGAATACTTGTTTCTTATGATTGATTTTGTGATAGCAGTTCCTAGATATTGTCCCTGTCAAGCTACTGAACTTATAATATTTCAAATATCTAAGATCGGTTCAGAGCAAGATTTTGGTCTATGAATCATTAATGTGTTGTTTCAGGTTGTACTTTCTTGTGAGCTATTAGTCTTTTCAATTTGGATTGTAATTAATGGAAGAGTATTGTGTTTTGTTCCAATTAGGGGCATATATCTGGGGGAGACGTTTTGCAGTTATATAAGCATCAACAACAGCTCCAATTTTGAAGTACGTGACGTTGTAATTAAGGTAAATCTTAGGTTTATTTGGTACTGCTTATGAATGATTGTTTGGGTCATTTCTGCCTGCAATTTTATCTTCAAGAATTGGGATTCTTTGTTGCTCTTTCGGTTTCGAGTATTAGCTAATAGAGTTTTAACGGTTGAGCGTGCATTCTCTTATGACACTTGATTTTTCAATTCGCTTTATTATTGCATTCCCTTTAGTGGGACGTCTTGCATTCAGATCTAGCTCTTCTAGCTGATTGAATTTATTTTTCGTTCCTTGTACCTTAGTGTAGTTTTCAAACATTCATGTGGAGGCTGAGAATGTGGGTGAAAATTATGTGATGAGAGATTTATGTTCAAAGATTAATAGAGACAATCGAGAAGTTAGATCTTACAAGCAATCAATCATGGTTGAAAATGAATTGCAATTGCCTATCTCAATTTGTGGAAATGATTTGAGCCGTGCTATTGATTCCTCATTTTGCATCAATTATATGTCTTTTGTTACATGCCTGATTATATACATTTTAACACCTTTTGTTTTTCTTGGGACTGCAAGGTCAACCAAACTCACGGGAGATCATCTCGTCTGCAAAGCTTAAAAAGAATACCTTGCTTGTGTTTTTCTCTTTTTTTATGAACCATGTTTTGATATATGAACATAAAACTTAGAATGAGTGAACTCATGCAAATAAATTTATGTGATTCTTGATCTCTAAATCATGATATAACTTAGTGTTTTACCCTCAAGGTTGAGATTTCAATGTAGCTCGTTTCGGACGGCGTTTTATTCAACTAATACTTTTTAGTGAAAACAACTAATACTTTATAGTGAAACAACTAATACTTTTTAGTGAAAACACCTAATACTTTCTAGTGAAACAACTAATACTTTCTAGTGAAACAACTAATACTTTTTAGTGAAAACAACTGATACATTTTAGTGAAACAACTAATACTTTTTAGTTAAAACACCTAATACTTTTTAGTGAAACAGTTGATACTTTCTAGTGAAACAACTAATACTTTTTAGTGAAAATAACTGATACTTTCTAGTGAAACAACTAATACTTTTTTGTAAATACACAACTAGGTTAATGATTGGTTTTATTTGTTCTTGCATAACAACTCATTCATCTCAATTGCTCATTCAATGAGTTCATAGACAATTTAAACATTTCAAGTGAATTACGATTAATTGGGGAAATAAGAAAGAGTAACAAACTTTATGTCGCTTAAATAAATATATAAAACTGGCACTTTCCAAGCACGGGCGGAATACTAGTAAATTAAATATAACTCTAAAATGCTCTTGTACTATAATATTCGATTTTCTTGATAAATTATGAACAATGACTAATTAAATGATCATTTGAGTACTGCAAATAATTAATTATTCAATTACTATATAATATTAATAATATTTTATAAATATCTATAAATACTAAATTAATACCATTACACTTAGAAACTAATACCACTACACTTATTAACTGATACAATTATACTTATAAATTAAGTTCAACTAGCGATTCCTATGTCCAGGACGGATCATAAAATTAGATGCTATTGATAATATGATATTAGTGTATAAGAATAGTAATATCAATTTATAAATGTAATGATATCAGTTTCATATTATGAACAAGTTTCATAAGAAAATGTGGTGAGAATTAATATAAAATCCTAATAGCTAGGTGCATGCATCTTATAAGGTATAGGAGTATAACATATATACAATATTAATAGGTCATTATTCTATTGGTAGGTCAATATAGTTATTTCAATTGTCAATTTAGATATAAAACTTAGTAGAGATATGTATATGATGTTTTGAAATCTAAAATTTTATTTTTATAATTATTGATGCATAATTTAAGTTAAAATTGATATTATTAAAGCTCGTTTGGGCTCCTATAAACTCGACTAAGTTTGAAAAATATCGTAAATATTCAACTACCATGTTTTAAAAAAATTATGTAATTTTAAAATTTCCTCGACTCGATAAGAGACAAATAAATTCAACAGTTAACATTCGACTTAGTTTGATTACGTCTCTTATTTTCCATATATAAAAAATTTAAAACAAAGTATCATCTGAACAAGTTTCGCGGATGTAGAATCCTGTAAAGAAACTATATCACAACTAAATAAAGAATGTGTATATAGCATTTAAATTAAATTATAATTACAGTTAAATTATAACATAAATCTTTTAGAATTGACTTTTTTTTAGAATACATCCTTCTCAAAAAAAAGAATAAATTAAAATCGACAAAAAAATTATAATTATTATTTTAAATTCAATTAATACAAATGTAGTATGAATAAAATAAACTCTAATTTTTTTAATATTAAGATATCCAACAATCAAACAAATAATAAGCATGATAATCATAATAATTATTTTAAATTCAATTAATACAAATGTAGTATGAATAAAATAAACTCCAATTTTTTTAAGATTACGATACCCAACAATCAAACAAATAATAAGCATGATAAAAAATAAATAAAAAAATCAAATAATAAGCATGATAAAAATAAATAAAAAGATACCAACAATCAAACAAATAATAAGCATGATAAAAAATAAATAAAAATAATCAAATAATAAGCATGATAAAAGTAAATAAAAAACTACACCAATTATGGGCTACACCACTGGGGCATGCTACATCCAGCATTTCTAAATGACAGATAAATTAAGTTGAACTTCAGTATTTCTAAATGATAAGATAAATAAAAAAAAGGAAAAATTACAATTAAGAAAACGGGACTTCAGCCCTGATTATTCATATCCCCAATTCATTAACAATTCCCAAATTCGCTCACAAAAATCGTGAGTTCATCCACATTCAACCAAATTCATCTCCCCAATTCGTTCTTCCCAACTCCAGAAATCACATATTCAATCACAATTAACACCACGATGTTCATCCCCAATTATCCTTAATCCCTAAATCACTGCGAGCAGCCGCGACGATCATCCTAACCGTGAGACTTCATCCCGAACCATCGTCTACAACGGCGAAATGAAGACTACGAGCAGTGGCCATGGTGATGATTATCACAAGCGATTCAGTTTAGTCGATGCGGATTCTGGCAGCATCAGGATTAGCAATGACGGAGAAGGTTATCAGGAGAGATCGAGTTGATTGGGTGCACTTGCGGGGCAAAGATCCACAATCTTCAATCTGCGGCAAGCCGAAGGGGTGGTCAAGCTATCGATGCACCACACTTTGAAAAATGAACTGCATGATGCGCTATTTGAGCTGTTTTGATCATCCCCTACCGCCCGATCAAAATTAGGCATTTGCAGTGGATTATTTTCAGTCAATTTAGGTATTTATTCATAGAATTTGAAAGAATGAGTATAATTTGATCTTGATAAATTATAAGAACGTGATTAATTTGATTTACAAACTTAGGGTTAAAATCGTAAGTCTTTCCACATTCTTTGTAATTTTGGTATTATGTATGTCAAGCCGCCCATTAATTATCAATGATTTGGGTTTGGAGCCAAAAAAAGGGCCACTGGCGAGTCTTAAAATTTTTTAAATGAGATTTTAGAACGTGGATTAGTGGAAAAATCTTAACTGATATCTTATTCCAAATTTGATTTGAAAATATTTCATTCTTATTCAGAGATATTCACGTACATACCCATGCTTATTTATACTCGACAAACCCAAAACCTCTCACCTTTCTTTTTAATATCGTGAATTTTCAACCCTCTCTTCAATAGTTTCCTCCCTCCTCTCATCAACAGATTGAACATTTGTTCTGCGTGTGACATGCAGTGTTGATTGTTTCTGCCCAGAAACGGTTTTGTGTTGCATGCTCAGCTAACATGGTGCGTGCAGCTTCTTTAAGTGTTGTGTTTCTTATTTCTGTTACGCCATTTTGTTGTGGTGTTCTGGCAGCTGATGTCTCATGTTGTATACCAAACTCAGAGCAAAAATCAGATATAGACTGGTTCAAGAATTATGTACCTTTATCTGATCTGATTTTCACTATGCTGAGACCCTTCTCATTTTGAATCTTCTTGAGAAGTTCAGGTAGCTTTGTTGTAGTTTCATTCTTCTTATACAGGAATACAACTCAGGTGAACTTGGAGTAATCATCCACGACCACAAGAGTGTATTTGCGTCCACAGAAATTAAGGGGTGTAACTGGTCCAAACAAATCCATATGGAGCAGTTGCAATACTCTATCTGGATGGAGGAGAAGAAATCCCTTTGAATGAAGCCTTGACTTTCTTTCCCTTCTAACATATGACACATGTCTGATCCTTAGAGAAAACTTCATTCGGGAGACCTTCAACCAAGGACATTCTTGATATCTTGTTTAGAGTTTTAAAGTTCAGATGACTCATTCTCTTATGCCAGAACCAACTGGTGCTTTTGGAACTCTTAACAATCAAGCATGCATTTCTTGGGCAACTGTCCCAATCTGCAGTGTAGATCATTCCTTTTCTGGAGCCAGTTAGCAGGATCTATTGAGTGACTCGATTTCTGATTGTGTATCTATCTGACGAGAACTCAACACTAAATCCGTTGTCGTAGAACTGTGATACAGATAACAGGTTGTGCCTTAAGCCATCAACGTATGAAATACCTGTAACTTGTACATCATCATTCACTAAGGTTCCAACCCCTCTGGTAAACCCAAAGTTGTCATCACCAAAGAAAACTCGTGGGCCTGGTTTTTAAATGTAATTGCTGAGGAGATGTTGACTTCCAGTCATGTGCCTTGAGCATCCACTATCTATGTACCAGATAGTTGCTTGTACACCTCCTTTATTGGCCAGTCCCACTTGAACCTGCGAACAAATCAGATCTTAGGTACCCCAGTAGAATCGGGTCCTGGGGGGGTTAGAATTATCTTTCGGGATCCAAACAAATCTGACAACTTTGTTGAAAACAGAAGACTTGATTTGTCTCCCATAAACATCTACATAATCATACGTCTCTTCATATGCAATCTGGTCAGTATGATTATTAGTGTGAGCCTTGGATGAATCAGAAGACTTGTGATTTTTCATTGAAATTTATCTTCTTCTGATCCAGTGGGGCTCAGGTGCAGCAGCCCTAGGTTTCTGATTGTAAGGGTAGGTACGACTGCTACCATTAAAAGATTCATATCTTTTTCGCATAGGTGGTCTTAGCAGTTTACCCTTAGTTTGCTTGTTAGGCAGTTTGGACTGAGTCCACTTCAGCTGGGATTGTCCCTCGCGAGATGGTCCAGACTGATGCCTACTCTGCTGATTTAGCTGAGGTCTCTTCAGAAGAACAAGATTCTTCTATTGATTCCTCGGCTGATGTCTGATCAGTTGGGGTTCATTTCTGTTCCCTTTTTTATCCGACATCGCCTTACCTGGTCAGCTGATCCTTTTCCCTTATCTGATACAGATTTGGCACTTCGTGTATCTTGATCAGAAACTCGTTTGGTTACACTTTTCTGATGTGAACCAAACGGGACTTTTGAGGATCCAGGAGGGTTCTCATACCCAATACCCTTCTTGTCAGATGGCGCTCGAAAATAGTTGTTCAAATTCTGAACGGTTTTAGATGATTTCGTGAAAACCTCTATTTTCTTACGCAAGCTGTCCTCAATAGCTTTCAGATTCTAATGCATTCGGAAGAGTTCATCAAACTTAGCCTGAAGGACTTTGAGTTCTCCAGCTTGTTGTTCATTGAGAGCCAACTGTTCCTTAATCAGCTTTCTCTGATCAGTAGTACTGACTTTTAGACACTCCAATTCTGTAGTCATCTTCTGAACAGTTTCAACTGATTTTAGTTCAGCTGCTTTACTTGCCTCAATTTCCTTGATAAGCCGGACATTCTCAGCCCTTAGGTTATCATTCTCAACTTTCACTCGTGTATAAGTATCTATTGCATTAGAGAGATCATCAAGCAACTGGTCATTGTAGACCTGCAGGTTAATCTCTCCAGCAGATGTGCTCAGCACAACAGGTGTAGAATAGGAAACCACAGAAGGTTTAGAGATTACCTCATATTGATCTGCTTCTCTGGCCATAAGACAGATGTCGTCATCAGATGAGAAGTTCATATCATCGACATCATCAGTTGTGGTAATCAGACAGAAATCTTCAACAGATGAGTAGCCTGAGTCATCTGAAGGTAGATAAGAATCATTAATGCCAGATGTGTCGGCAACCATTGCTTTTCTATCTTGGAACCTTTGTTCTCTTTAGTTCCGCTTTTCCTCTCTCTCCTTGGGAGTCAGGTCGGGGCAGTCAGAACTGTAGTGACCTGGTTTCTGACAGTAGTAGCAAACCCTTGAATCTCCAGAACTTCCTCTGTTGGGAGAATCATTTCTTCTGTAAGATCTGTCAGGAGACTTTCCACCTTATCTATAATCAGAACCTCTCTTATCTGATCTCTCATCACATCTGTTTTCTTTGCGATCCTCTCTACGATCATCTTTCCTTTCATCTTTGTGATCGCCTTTTCGTTCATCTCTTTTGTTCCCCCTATCATCTGAAGAACGATACCTTTCTTGCGATCTGTAAGAAGATCTTCGATCTCTTCCTCTGCTTCGCCGATAGTCATCGTAAAATTTTCTGTATTTTTCCGTCTGAACATTTGTCCGTTCAAGCTTTCTCGTTAATAAGCGCAATCTGTTCGGCCTGACTGATGATGTTTCCAACTGGTTCAATAATTCGTGAACGCTTCTTTGGTTACTGGAATATATTGATTTAGTAGAATTTGCAGCTGACTTGGCGAGGACATCATCGATCCTTGTCTCTCTCGTCGAAGTCGAACTCATGGGCTTTCAAACTAAAGATTAGATCATTTGGCTTCATAGTAGCAATATCTTGACAGTCCTTAATCACGGTGACTTTACCCATTTCTTGGTCAACGATCTTAGAATCTTGTAGTTGATATCTTTGTTTGACATTACGTGTCTTAGATCACGAAGTCGGTTGACTCCACGAGTGATCCTTCCATCAAATTGATCAACTCTTTCATTTGGTAGCATCTTAAGTTTCTCAAATATCACCAGCTCAGCTTGCAATCCGTTGTCCTTAATCTGTTCATTTCCTTTGCAGATTTCAGCAAGTGTATCCCATACTTCCTTAGCAGTCTTCAGGTACTTCACCTTTTCTCGTGTAGTAGAATCCATAGTCTTCATGATGAGATGTCTGGCAACAGTATCCAGATTTGACAATTTCCCTCTCTGCATCCATCAGAGAGGGACTCTTTCTGATCCTTGCTCCAACTGGTTGAGTAGGATCTCCTGCTTCAGCTGGATTATAGTGATAGATGATGATCGGTCCTATCTCAAGAATCTCAGTCATTCTGTTGCTTATCACTCCCAGATGGTCTCACATGTCGATAGACCAATCTGCATACTCATCAACAGAAAACCTGGGTAAATTATGATGCATTCCTAAAGTGTTATCCACGCTTGTGATGGTTTTGTAAAGTATGAGTTTTTAAATGGTTTTTAAGATCAGTTCAAGTGACCACAAAGGTTCTTCCTCAAGAACCGATGATACTCAAAGCCAGTGGTAAGAAGAACCACTGCTCTGATACCACTTGTAGGTCCCGAATGGGTTTTAGTGAGGGTAGAAGTCTAGAGGGGAGGGGTGAATAGACTTCTAAAACTTTTCGTGGATTAGGTGTGATTAGCAAGCATGTATGATCAGAGTGCGGAGTGAATCAGTATGGACTGACATCCGACTTACTGATTGCTCGGAGGTAGATCAGTTCGGCGTCTATCAGTTTAACTGATGGTGCGGAAAATTAGTTAACCCGTGAGAAAACTAGTTTTACTCAACCAAGATTTTGATCAATCTGTTTTAGATCAGATGACAAAAGTGTCAAGCTGATCAGTTCAATAGCTCGATGCTAGTCTGATCCAGATTCAGAATATGCATGTAGATAAAAAGTAGTGTGCAGATAAGTGTAAAGCAAAGTAAAGGCACACAGATTTATAGCGAACCCAGATTTATAGTGGTTCGGACAACTTGTCCTACGTCCACTCTTCCTATCAGCAGGGGCACCAACTAACCAACTGGACTTAGTTTAATGTGTTAATCCAACACGGTACATGTTGGGAGATGAATTTTAATAAAGATTTATGATTTTAATTAGATCCCAAAACCCCTAAGTATGACATGTTCAGAATGATCTTGATAAGTTGAGTCAGGATTCAGTTTTTAGAATATTCAGGATGTTATCTGCAGAATGTATAGTCAGCAAATATAGTTCAGGATAGTTCTTGAAGACTCGGTGGGATCTTGAAAAGCGAAGACTTCGAGAAGACTCAAAGACATCGGTCGTTATAAACTACAAAGATTTGAAGACCACGAAGACTCGAAGACTCAAGACACAAAGAAAGAAGGCGAGAAACTAAAGATCAAGAATCTTTTGAAGGCCACGATAATTCTTGAAGAATCGATGAGGTCTTGAATGCTCGGTATGATGAACCGGAATGTTAGAAGTATTTGAATATATCTATCTGAAGGATGCAATACTGAGAAGATCGCGATTCCTTAGAAAGTTAGATATCTGCCAAGACATTCAAATGCAGACAAAAGGAACTAAGTCAGAAGTGTTGTTAAGGTTATATCAAACTCAGAGTTTGTAACCAAAAAGAGCCGTTGAAGGTGTCTATCTTTAACTGAAGACAAAAGTCAAAAAGAGAAAGACAACATCGCATACCATCACCGACATCGACAAAGGACGGTCTCTGAAAAAGATGTCAGATGTACAAAAGTTCCAAACTGCAAAAAGTGAAGACCGGCTACATGGAAGGCTATTGCCTAGAAAGTGTTAGGGAGTTTCAAACCCTAAATATAGCCGTTTCACACACCACAAGAAGGAACTCACGAAGCTGTCTCTCCAACGGATAGTTTTCAAGAGTGACCTTGGTGTATGCCTATAAATACTGGTGACCCTCTACATTGTAAGGTTACGGGAAATTTATACGCAACTTAAGAGCTCAAGCCTATTCTTGTAAAAGTTAAAAAGCACTTTCGAAAAACTTAGAATTTCCCAAGTGCTTCAATATTGAAGAGAGCTCACTATACTAAGCCTAGCTTGATAAGAATTATCCAAAGCTTAGTCGAGATATCCTAACCCTTTGCATTGTGCTTCATTGTAAAGGATATCTCATCCTAGTTGGAAACCAACCTAGAAACCCCAAACCCTTGTGAAGGTAGTTGGAGTGTGTTTGTTGGTGAGAAGTGTTGTAAAGAGTTAGTAAACCACGCGAGTAGTCGAGAAAACTCTAGAGGAGAAGTTAGTAAGCCACGGGGGTAGTCGAAAGCTTGTGTGTGATTGAGAGTAAGTAAACCACGGAGGTAGTCGTAAAGCTCATGGCGGGTTGAGTAAGTAAACACGTGGAGTAGTAGTAAAAACTCGGTACGAGTTGAGTAAAGTAAACTACGAGGTAGTCTAAAGCTCATAAGTTGATAGTGAATTTCTCTGAAGAGTCGGAGAGAGTGGACGTAGGAGCTTGAGTCTCTGAACCACTATAATTGCTGTGTTCTTTATTGCTTTCCTTATCTGTGCTTATCTGTTGCATTGACTTGATTTTGAAAGCATACTTTTCACTGATATTCAGTTGGAATCAATCCACTGAAGTTGCATAAGTGAATCACAGCCTAATCACTATTTCATAAAGGGAAGGTTTTCTGCAAAGTGTCTTGGGGGATTAGAAGTACCTTTTGGGATCCAAACAAATCTGACACCTTTGTTGAAAACAGAAGGCTTGATTTGTCTCCCATAAACATCTACATAATCATACGTCTCTTCATATGCAATCTAGTCAGCATGATTATTAGTGTGAGCCTTGGATGAATCAGAAATCTAGGGATTTTTCATTGAAATTTGTCTTCTTTTGATCTAGTGGGGCTCAGGTGTAGCAGCCCTAGGTTTCTGATTGTAAGGGTAGGTACGACTGCTACCATTAAAAGATTCATATTTTTTTTTGCATAGGTGGTCTTAGCAGTTTACCCTTAGCTTGCTTGTTAGGCAGCTTGGACTGAGTCGACTTCAACTGGGACTGTCCCTCGCGAGATGGTCGGGCCGAGGCCTACTCTGGCGATTTATTTGAGGTCTCTTGAGGAAGAACATGAATCTTTGTTGATTCCTCTACTGATGTCGATCGGTTTGGGGTCCATTTACATTCCCTTTTCGATCCGGCACTTTCGTCTTACTGGTCGGTGATCTTTTCCCTTATCTGATATAGATTTGGCATTTCGGGTATCTTGATCAGAAACTCGTTTGGTTACACTTTTCTGATGTGAACCAGATGGGACTTTTGAGGATCCAGAAGGGTTCTCATACCCAATTCCCTTCTTGTCAGTTGGCGTACAAAAATAGTTGTTTAGATCTTGAACGGTTTTAGATGATTTCGTGAAAACCTCTATTTTCTTACACTGTATCCTCAATAGTTTTCAGATTCTCATGCATTCGGAAGAGTACATCAAACTTAGCCTGAAGGACTTTGAGTTCCCCAGCTTGTTGTTCATTGAAAGCCAACTGTTCCTTAATCAGCTTTCCCTGATCAGTAGTACTGACTTTCAGAAACTCCAGTTCCGTAGTCATCTTCTGAACAATTTTAGCTGATTTTAGTTCAGCTGCTTTACTTGCCTCAATTTCCTTGACAAGTTGGGACGTTCTCAAATTTAGGTTATCGTTCTCAACTTCCACTTTCGTGTATAAGTATTTATTGCATTAGAGAGATCATCAAGCAACTGGTCATTGTAGACCTGCAGGTTAATCTCTCCAGCAGATGTGCTTAGCACAACAGGTGTAGAACAGGAAACCGCAGAAGGTTTAAAGATTACCTCAGATTGATCTGCTTCTCTGGCCATAAGATAGGTGTCGTCATCACATGAGAAATTCATATCATCGACATCATCAATTGTGGTAATCAGACAGAAATCTTCAACAGATGAGTATCCTGAGTCATCTGAAGGCAGATAAGAATCATCGATGCCAAATGTGTCGGTAACCATTGCTTTTTTGTCTCGGAACCTTTGTTCTCTTCTGTTCCGCTTTTCCTCTCTCTCCTTGGGAGTCGGGGTTAGCGTCAAAGATTTGTAGTGACTGGTTTTCGGCGATTGTAGCAAACCCTTGAATCTCCAGAACTTCCTCTGTTGGGAGAATCATTTCTTCTGTATGATCTGTCAGGAGACTTTTCCACCTTGTCTGTAATCAGAACCTCTCTTATCTGATCTCTCATCACGTCTGTTCTCTTTGCGATCCTCTTTACGATCATCTTTTCTTTCATCTCTGTGATTCGTCTTTTCGTTCATCTCTTCTGTTATCCCTACATCTAAAGAGTGATACCTCTCTTGTGATTTATCAGAAGATCTTCGATCGCTTCCTCTGCTTCGCCAATAGTCATCGTAAAACTTTTTATATTTGCCCATCTGAACATTTGTTCTTTCAAGCTTTCTCGATAGTAGTGCAATCTGTTCGGCCTGGCTGATGATGTTTCCAACAGGTTCAATAATTCGTGAACTGCTACTGGTTGCCTGGAATTCAACAGATTTAGTAGAATTTGCAATAGCTTCAGCAGGGACATCATCTAATCCTTGTCCTCTCTCTATCAGGTCGAACTCATGGGCTTTCAGATTGAAGATAAGATCATTTGGCTTCATGGTAGCAATATCTTGACAGTCCTTGATCACGGTGACTTTAGTATCCCATTTCTTGGTCAGCGATCTTAGAATCTTGTAGTTGATATCTTTGTTCGACATTACGCGTCCAAGATCACGAAGTCGGTTGACTCCACGAGTGATCCTTCCATCAAATTGATCAACTGTTTCATTTGGTAGCATCTTAAGTTTCTCAAATATAACCACCTCAGCTTGCAATCTACTGTCCTTAATCTGTTCATTTCCTTTGCAGATTTCAGCAAGTGTATCCCATACTTCCTTAGCAATCTTCAGGTACTTCATCTTTTCTCGTGTAGTAGAATCCATAGTCTTCGATTTGACAATTTCCTCTCATCTGCATCCATCAGAAAGGGACTCTCTCTGATCCTTGCTCCAACTGGTTGAGTAGGATCTCCTGCTTCAGCTGGATTTTAGTAATAGATGATGATCGGTCCTATCTCAAGAATCTCAGTCATTTTATTGCTTATCACTCCCAGATGGTCTCTCATGTCGATAGACCAATCTGCATACTCATCAACAGAAAACATGGGTAAATTATGATGCATTCCTGAAGTGTTATCCATGCTTGTGATGGTTTTGCAAAGTATGAGTTTTTAAACGGTTTTTCAAGATCAGTTCAAGTGACCATAAAGGTTCTTCCTCAAGAACCGATGATACTCAAAGCCAGTGGTCGGAAGAACCACTGCTCTGATACCACTTGTAGGTCCCGAACGGGTTTTAGTGAGGGTAGAAGTCTAGAGGGGAGGGGTGAATAGACTTCTAAAACTTTTCGTGGATTAGGTGTGATTTGCAAGTATGCCTGATCTAAGTGCGGAGTGAATTAGTATGGACTGATATCCGACTTACTGATTGCTCGGAGGCAGATCAGTTCGGCAGTTTAACTGATGGTGCGGAATATTAGTTAACCCGTGTGAAAACCAGTTTTACTCAACCAAGATTTTGATCAATCTGTTTTAGATCAGATGACGAAAGTGTCAAGCTAATCAGTTCAGTAGCTTGATGCTAGTCTGATCCAGATTTAGAATATGCATGCAGATAAAAAGGTAGTGTGCAGATAAGTGTAAAGCAAAGTAAAGACACACAAATTTATAGTGGTTCAGACAACTTGTCCTACATTCACTCTTCCCTATCAGCAGGGGCACCAACTAACCAATTGGACTTAGTTTAATGTGTTAGTCCAACACAGTACAACTAACAGATGTTTCACGAGTTCTCACATAACCAATCCCAGAAATCAGATCTAGAAACCCTAGACTGAAATCTTTCTATAACAAACTTAACCTAACTTTTGTTTGGGTATAAGATTTGTAATGTTCCAACTGGAATACTATCCTAGTATCTGGGTAGCCTAAAGCTAAAGGATAAGTATTCAAGGCTAAGAACAAATGGGATGAACACTTAGAAAAATAATCTTCGATTTAGTGTTCTTCGTGCGGAAATCTGATTGAGCTTGAGCTTGATGATAATTTTCGTAACCTTACAATGAAAGTTGATCCCATATTTATAGGCACGAAATCGAACTAGCCGTTGGAGAGCAATTCAAATTTCGGTCTATTTTTAGGTAGCTTGCAGGCTTGATTTGACGTGCTCATAAAGGCCATGCTGTCTTCGTGCAATTTTGTCCTTTCTAGTCGTTTGGCCTGATACGCCATATCCTACATAGTTAGATCCGTACATACGTGTCGAATTCTTAGCAGCTAACAAGTACACTGAATCGGTGCCTTTTAAAGCCAACAGTATAGAATTCATCTGGTCTGATGACAATCGTATGTCTTTGATAAGTAGATATGCTTATCACTTTTCTGAGTTGGCTATAACTGATCAGTATGCGATTAGTAATCTTGAGTCTTCTGATAAGGTTGTCTTAGCTTCAACCTATTGACTCTGCTAATGTCCTTTCTACAGGTCTTCTGTTCTTCGCTTCTGATCTTTGCTTCTGATCTTTGCTTCTGATCTTCGCTTCTGATCTGAACCTATACATATTGAGTTCCCCCTCAATATGTGACCTAGTCTAATATATCAGCTGTCTAACATGTTCAGCTGGTCTCCCATCATCAGTCGACTAACAGGTTCGACTGGTCCTATTACAACTGTTTTGGAACTTTCATCAACACTACAAATTTCCCAACAGTTATATTGAAAAAACTTCATATCTTATGTAACACGTATTAAAATATATCGTAACATATAAATATTCATAAGGTAACATCGGTCACAAGGTAACACATTATTGTTCATATGGTAACACATGAGTATTCACATAGTATTACAACCAAGGATGAAATTATCGATATTATTATCGCAACCTTAATTTTATGAATATATCGATGGATATATCGATATCGCAAAAAAATTAAAAAAATGACGGAAATTATGTTAAAAATTTGGAAATTTGACATGAAATTTTACAGGTTATTATTACACACAATTATGCATGCATTTCATTTAAAATCACAATAAAATGACATATTTAAATAAAAAATATTAGCAAAAAACTATATAAAGAGTATTGTCCATAAAAAAATAGTTGACAATACAATATATAATACAATATAAAATGACTAAAATTACATGATAAAATATAATTAGTACCAAAATGATGACCTATAAGCCTTTAAGGTTCAAAAATAGAAGATGTAATGACATATCTATCCAAACAATAATGGTACCAACTCATCACATTAAAGTACTTATGGATATATTATGCACATGTCATTTATATGTTTTCCTATCTCTTCCAACTACTTCACCATGAATTGGATATTGTGTCATGACCCAGATATTTTGTTGATACGAATTTTAACTTTCATAAGATATTTGAGGAGTTGGGCGATGAAAAATATTTTGAGTATTCCAATCAAAATGTGAACTCGCATATGTGTCAAAAACATATAAATCTTAAGACATATCACTATGATCAGTGTCCATACCCATGATGCAATTAAACTAAAAATATATACATCGAAATCTGTAATAATATCGCGATATTTCCCGATTTTATGCGACACTTTGCAATATTATGCGATATATCCGCGATGTTTGCACTGTTCACGGTAAGAAAAAATTTACATGCGAAATCCATATCGCATAGTTAAAAAATGCGATATATCCGCGATATTTCACGATATTTTCATCCCTGATTACAACAATATGTGAATAGTGTTACATATTACTAAAAAAATATGTGTTACTACATGAACAAAAAGTGTTACCCTATGAAGAAAAACGTGTTACCACATGAACAAAACCAGTACAAACGCGAAAAGAAATCTGCAGTCCAAAATTACAGATTTAAAGAACGAAAATTTGATGTGTTACTACATGAACAAAAAGAATGTTACCATGTGAGAAAAAGAGTATTACTACATGAACAAAAAACCTATACAAACGCAAAAAAATACATTAGTCCAAAATTACAGATTTACAGAACAATGTGAAAAGACTGCAGAAGGATCTGAATTTCATCACACACTTTGTGTTTAGGTGTAATCCAAACGCCATACACATATTTGCTCTTCTTTCCGCAGAATCCACACCAAAAATAAAATTGAACAACCTGATTTCATCCAATGAAAGGAGCGAAAAAGAAAATTAGGGCACGAACGAGGAAGAAGAAAACCCATGAGATCCGCCAGCAATCTGAAGAGAAGAGGAAGATGAAGAAATCTGACCGCGTCACAAGCTTGCGATGAATGAAGATGAAGAAAGTCCATTAGCCCGCCAATAATCTGCCCTAACCCGTATTCTACCTGACCGCGAGAAAAAGAAAATTCCAATTGCACATATCACTTGTATGCAATATTGCATACAAGTTTTTATGATATATATATATATATATATATATATATTCTCTCTTTATATTTTGTTAAAAAAACGCTTAAAAAAAGAGAAAACACTTAATAAAAAAGAGAGAAGAAAACTCACGCATAAGAAAAAAAAATTCACGCCCAAGAGACACATTATGCTCATTCTCATTCAACGCCTCTTCTCTGCTCTCTCTAAAATTCCCATTAAACAACCAACAATCTCTGTAATTTCTCAAGAGATTTTGAACATTCCAGAGACTTTCAAGGAAAGAGAAGAACAAACAATCCCTTTCAACTATTTTCTCCAAACTAGGTTTCAAAAGAAAATCTGCTAATTTTTCCAACAAGGTATTTTGGCTTTTCCCAATTTCTTTCTATGATTTTTGGTAGGATGGTGTTTAATAATTTGAGATTAAGCCTAGAAACATTATTTTTTACATAGGTTCGAGAATTTTGAATGGATTTTATGATTTAGCCTATGGATTTGTCAAATATGTGCTGTTAATTAATGGGTTGCATGTTGATTTAACAATTGCATGTTAATTTCGAGAATTGTTCTTGCCATTCCTGAATGAATTTGATAAAAAACTTTTATCACATTGAATTTCTAGAAGTCTAGGGTGTGTGGTAAAAATTTTAGAATTTTTGGAGTTGTTTTCAATTTTATACGCACTTTCTATTTAACTATTGTACAGTAGAAAAATGGCCCTATTTTTTGTGGTGATTGTAGAATTTACTGGGTGCAGATAATTTTGTTTTTGACGAATAAGCAATATTATAAAGAGAAAATAAAAAGAGTGTGGGCCCAAAAGTGACCCGAACAAGAAGAGAGAGTCTATGGCCCAAAAGTGACCATATAACCAAAAGGTACATCAAAATTCATGAAACTAGTCATCTAGCTAGCAGCAGTAGGTCCAACTAGGGAGGCATCTAAGACATCTTGTTTCTTCTTAGCCTTTGGTCGTGTGTTGTATTCCTGTCTTCTTTTATTATCCTCCGTTCAGGCCCTTTTTAGTTTTGCTTTGATCAGTTTGCCCAAGGGATCTTTTGGAGACAACTTGCCTCTAGCGTCCTCAAAGTAGCGCTACTCGGCTGGAGTTAGCATCTTCTGATAATCTATGTCTGTCGAAATCATGTTCTGATGCTCTGCCTAGAGGTCACTACCCCCAGCTCTTTCTCTGTATCTTTGTCAAGCACGTCTGACCATCTAACGGAGGTAGTCTCTTTATCTTCATCAAGAATGTCTGACCTAACGGAGGTAGAAGAGGTCGTAGAATCCGAGTCCGAAACTGAAGCACCCTCGACCATATTCTTGAAGGGGTTGGAAGTAGCAGGCTCAGGGGAAGCTGAAGCTACTAGAGATGGAGAAGCAGTTTTCTTTGGTAATTTACAGTCCTCATTCGTCTTCTCTTGCTCAGGCTGTTCGGTCGAACAATGGTTGTCCCCAGTGGTGCCTCTGTCCCCCAATATCCAAGTAGTAGCACCAATCTCCTCAAAAGGAGGAAGAGTCTCCTCGTCCCCTACATCCTGCATATTCGTGTCTCTAACTTTTCTAATCCCAGGAGTTCCTGGTCTAGTGGACTCTTTCCTAACCCATGTCTTTTGCTTTGGATCCCTGCCCAAATCCTTCATGGAAGGAGGTTTGTCATCAATCTTACCATAAGGAGGGTTCCCTTTACGAGAGCGACAATTATCAAATGAATGATCGGCTATCTGACAATGTGTGCAAAATTTTGGATGATGTTCCTATCCCACTAAAGCAACCGAGCAATGTCCAGACCTTTCATACATAATTATATACTCCTTCTCCTTGCGAAGGTCCAACTGAATGAGGACCCTAACATAATGGCACATGGTCTGATTGCGTGTATGTGCATCAGTACTTACCATCGGACCAAGGGCAGAGGAAATTCTTTCAATAATAGGCACAAAGAAATACTCCATTGGAAGTTCAAAGATACGTACCCATACATTAACAATAGGAGAGCTCACCTTGTAAGGATTAAACTCTGGAACCCATTTGTGTAGTCTGCAGCTACCGAACTCCATAGGCAAATAGCGCTTCGATAGGATCCTGTCCCTCTCACTTAAATCCTCCATGTGAATATTGAAGTAACCCTTTCCCAAGGGAACAAGTTCCCAATTTCCTGTCAGTTGCGCGGGCTCAACATTTTCAGCAGTCGGTTTCAGATTTTTGGCCCCAACAATGAAGTAATCTGGGAAAACACCACGAGAAGGGTTTGAGGATGAGACATTCGAGAATGGTTGAATGTTCACCGAGAATTCTCCAAACATGATTGTTGCGGTAGTTTCAGAGCGTTGAAGCGAAATGATCGCCTCGCTCACATTCAACGGATGTTCGGTTTTAGGGAAAGCAACTGAAATTGGTTCTGAGTTCAGCGGATTCTGGAGTGTTGGGTTGGATGATTCATCAGTAGGTGTGGCATTTGGTGAATCGATCGAAGTTGCCATTGATGTTAGAAGGTGAAGCGGATTCGCGATTTCAGGGTTTTCAGAGAAAGGGTTTGAAGGCGCGTTTGGTGAAGTGTTCTGATTTCCAGCAATTGTGTTATATATATCAAAAAGAGTTAGTGACAAAAAGAATTAAAAAATCAATTCCAACTAATACTTTATGACAAAACCTGTAATACCTCAACTTCTTCAAACTTTCGTATGCAAAACTTAAAACAAGTTTTCAGTATAAAAACCAACACCCATTCGACCCTCAAATAGAATTTGAAATCAGCATGTTACAAGTCATGATCCCACAAAGTGAATGTTCTATAAATGGAGATCATGGGGTGCAATGTGATGAAACCATCACTCCCACTACTTCTAATATCCAAAACACACGTTCTGCCCATTTTTTACAAAACCAAAAAACCCGAAACCTATATAAAAACAATATACAATCTGGAATTAAATAAAGTGTGGCCAATTTTTATATTAAATAGTCAATTTAATCAAAAAGTCACAAATTAAATAATCATCCAAGTAAAACTTAGTCAAATCAAGTCAATGTTGCAAACAAGAAAGGCTCACACACACTTCAATATTCATTTTACCTGTTTTACACAGCTAATGTTGCACTTTTCATCTTTTTCTTTTCTTTTAATACACTTAACTCATATTGATCCACCTTTTGAAAAGAGAACATCGTAGTAGCGAACTCCGTGCCCCATAGTTACCCAACGGATTATGAGCAAATTGATGTTATATCAATCACCTTTTGAAAAGAAGACATCGTAGTAGCGAACTCCTTGCTCCATAGTTACTTAGTGAGAGATTACATCCAATTTATGTATCTTTTATTTTCTTTTTGTGCATTTAAGAAGTGTGTGTCCAGAAAATCACAATGACTTGACTCAATAAGAATTCAACTCAAAATCATATCCAAACCATGAGAATTGATCAAATCAACCAAGTGTTACAAAAATCAAACCAGATGTTGCTTCAAATGTTGTAACATTTGTTGCAACATCCACCCTACATAACTCAGATAGTACACAAACAAAGAGATTTCCTCAGAAAGGAAAACCTCTCATGATCAAGGGCTTTAGTAAAAATATCAGTAAGTTGATTATCAGTGGGAATATATTCTAACTTCACAATTTCCTTTTCTACAAGGTCTCTTATGAAATGATGTCTTATACTTATGTGCTTGGTAAGAGAATGTTGTACTGGGTTTTTAGAAATGTTAATAGCACTATTATTATAACAAAACACAGTCAGAATATCATTCTCAAGTCCATAGCGTTGGGAGATGAATTCAATAAGAGATTTTGATTAGATCCCAAAACCCTTGAGTATGACATGCTTTAGGACAATCTTGGCACCATGTATAGTCAGCAGATATATTTCAGGCTAGGATAGATTTAACAAAAGTTCTTTGTCTAAAGATCTCTGAAGATTCCTGAAGACCAAGAACATACTGAAGATCTAAAACATACTGAAGTTCAGAAGAACCTGAAGAACGAAGATCCTGAAGACCAGAAGATCCTGAAGACTGCTTCGTACTGAAACAAAAGACCCTGAATGAATACCTACAATTTAATAGTGTTTGTTCATTCTTAGTACAAACAAAGAGAATGTTATACATTCGTGAACACTAAGGAAAATATCAGATCAGTGTGGTTGACTAAAAGAGCCGTTTTGTTTGTCTTTGTTCAAAGGAAGATTTCAACCAATGAGGAGGCGACAACAACATACTTTACTGACACTGAAATCGACATTTCACCAATTGGTGATTGGTTGCTTATCTGGATATTTCCTAAAAACATGCAAGGGTGCGTTCAAACCCTAATATAGTCGTTCATCAAATACTCAAAGAAGAAACCCTAGATGCTATCTCTCTAACAGATAGTTTTTCAAAGGTAGACTTTTGGAAGAGTTGCCTATAAATATCAGAGGCCTTGAAAATTTCAAGGTTATGGGAAATTAAAGCAACTCCAGAGCTCATTCGTATTCAAGAAATCCAGTGAAGCACTCAAAACCCTAAGAATTTCCCATTTGTTTAATCTTTGAACAGAGCTCATTTACTAAGCCTATACCTAAGATATATTCAAAGCTTAGTTAGAGATATCCTAGCCTTTTACTTGTGTTTGATTGTAAAAAGGATATCTCACCCTAGTTGGAAACCAACCAAAACCCAAACCCTTTGATTAGGTAGTTTGTGTGTGAGTTGATGGAGAAGTGAGAGTTGTAAAGAGTAAGTAAGCTGCTATGTTCAGTCTGAAAACTCTAGAGAAGAAGTTAATAAGATGATTGTTCAGTCTGAACGCTTGTGTGTGTATTGAGTTAGTAAGGCTGCGGTAGTCGACTGGCTTCGTAGTAGTAAGTAGTGAGTTAAGGAATTTCTCTGAGGATCAGAGAGAGTGGACGTAGGAGATTGAGCCTCTGAAGCACTATAATTGCTGTGTTGTTTGCTTTTTGTTTTGCATTATTACCTGTTGCATATTTTCACGAAAAAGGATCAGAAGTTTTACGAAGTTCACTTTGAAACAATCCTTTGAAGGTGCATTAACTGATGATCACGACCTTAACCTTTGTTTCAACAAAGAAAAGATTTTCTGACAAAAGTAAAAGAAGTATAAACTTAGGGCCTACACTTTCCGCACTCTAGATAAGCTAGTATAGATAGTTGTCAAACTGATTAACTCTCCTGAGTAGTCAGTAAGATTATTATCTACTCCAAGCTTATTTGGACTCTGTTGTAGAAACTCATAATCAATTGAGCTAATCTGAAATCTCCGAAATTAAAAATTTCGGTGTTATTGTCTCGATGAGACTTTGACTTCAGGGCATTTTGTGCTTCTCGGGACTAAAACTCAGACAACTGACTCTCGATTATAGTTTGTTTTAAAAGTTGAAAAATCACCATACATGTATTCCCCCCATACACGTGTGGAACTTCGTTTACCGGGACCAACAAGTGGTATCGAGCGGTGGTTCTAGCCCGACCACTTGCTTTGGTAGCCATAATCTTGTTTACCCTATGAATACTAACTACAAGATGGATCCTGATCCTGAAGGCAAGTCAGTTAACCATACTTATTATAGAGGGATCATTGGATCATTGCTCTATCTCACAGCCTGTAGGCCTGATATAACTTTTGCTATTGGGATATGTGCAAGACACCAAGCCAATCCAAAGGTTAGTCACATGGAAGCTGCTAAAAAGATACTGAGATATCTAAAAGGCACAGTGAATAGAGGATTGTGGTATCGGTGATGATAACCTTGAATGCGGGTTATTGAGATCTTTGATTATGGTGGTTCGAAATTGACGTGGAAGTCCGCCGAGGAACTTGTCAATTTCTTGGAAAGCCCGATATCTTGGTTCTCTAAGAAAGCGAACTTCGCGAGCAACTAGTACTTCAATGAAATTTGAATACATAATTTGCGAGGAAGGAAGTGCCGCTGATTTTTTGGCTAAGGCAACAATTGAGGGATTATAAGATTATAGCCAATGAAGTACCTATATTTCGTGACAATAATAGTGCTATTGCTATTTCACAAAATCCGGTATTGCACACAAGATGTAAACATGTGGATATAAGGCATCATTTCATTAGAGACCATGTAGAGAAGAAAGACATCAGGATGGAGAAAATTCATACTGATAAACAGAGAGCTGATATTCTTACTAAGCCATTGACTGAGTCAAGATTTCAGGAACTATCAGTGAATTAGGGATGTTGGATCCAGGTGAGTAATTTATCATGAAGGGAGAAGCTCTTCAGAAGCATGAGGTTTTTCAGTAAGAAAAAATCAGGACAAAAATCTCTCAGGATGGTTTTTGTCACGGTCAGTTTTTAGTAAGGATTAAGTATTCAATTAATCTTGCAAGACACTAGACACATGCATTTACTCACAAGCATTTATTTCAGTCAGTAAGCATTTGAAATAAATACAAAAGACCTGAACATTATGCGGGAATATTTGAAGGATTTCTATTGGTTAATATTTTGGCAGGACACCAAAGGGTTACCTCGATTAGAGTGAAACATCATTTTGTCACCCTAATTGCTGCCATTTACTCTGCATAGCAGATTATTTGCTATTAATAGCAATTGAGATTATATCAACCAATGATTAAATCACAACCAATCATTCAGATTTAAACTTAGACCTTGATCTATTTATTCAGATCATATATATACCCAAATCTTCCAAAATCATAACACTCTCACACTCTGTTTTTCCTACAAACCCTCCAGATTATCAAACCCTTCGTTTCTTCAAAAATCCAAAACCTACAATGGAGTTTCCCAGTTATGCTATGATTGCGGAAACAGAAAAACCATATTTCGAGCATGTTGTTGCGATGATCGACAACAAGACGACCTTGATTGAAGAAGAAGCGTTGAACTTGCTTTGAATGGCGCGGTTGGATAAGCTGGTTAGCAATATGCCAGAATTAGAATTGCCACAAGATGTCTTGCAGTTTGTGGTCAATCTCAAAGAAGGAGAAGATGGCTCTCTTGTCTCATAACTATGTTTCGGCACTCATGCGTGCGAAATCAAAAGCCGAAGTAGTTTGTACAAAATAGGTATGCCTATCACTTCAACATATTAATGATGTGTTTGAGTTGAGTGATATTGGGGATGATCCTGCGGTGTATATGTCTGGGCACGAGCAAGAAATTTTGGATAGGTTTTCATTTCTAAGGTAGAATTGAAAGCGTTAAACAAGAAATGTTTAAAACCTGTATATAGATTCTTGAATGATGTTGTGGCCAAGTGCTTGATGAGCACCTCTGGAAGTCTAGAGCAAGTAAGTCGAAATAAGTTGAGACTTATGGCCGGAATAGAGGACTCACCATCTAGAAATTTCAATTGGTTAAAATTTCTGGTGGATTGTATACTGAGTCAAAATAAGAAGCTGAAGTATGCTCGAGGAGCATTTACAAAGAATGGGAGAGTTCTGTTTGGGACGAAAATCAGCTACTTGATTGAAACTTTGCCGAGAAAGAATATGTTTCTGTTGTTTGGAACTGTCTTTTCCAGAAATCAGATCATGTTCACAAAGCCTAAATCACAGAGAAGGAGACAGGCGATTTCTGAAAGTCCTAGTTCGACCGCTCAGGATGAGCCTGAAGAGTAGGCTGTCCAGGATGAGCCTGAAGAGCAGACAGAGCAGGTGGAAATTGAAAGCTATGATTCTGATCAAGAAAATCACATAATTGCTGATGTAACAAAGAAGAAAGGCAAGAAGGTGGTGGAGAAGGTCGTAGAGGATCCTGAGAAGAGAAAGAAAGCTCTTGATCTTTTGAAAGTAAAAAGGGAGGTAGGATAAAAGAAGAAGGCCCAGGAAGAGCAAAAGAGGAAGACTAAGCGGCTAAGGAAAGCCAGTGAGAAAGCTTCAGGCGAAAGATCTCCGTTGGACACACTTGTGAAAGCCGTTTCACAAGCTGCTGAGACAGAAGCTAAGAATATCCCTGAGGCTGGAAGGGATGAAGATGTATTTACTGATATTGTCATTACCAGTATTGGAAGTGATCAAATTTCAAGAGAGATCTTCACAGGTTCTCAAAAACCTGCTGAAGAGAGCCAAATTCCGATCCCACCCACTCACCCCACAGAGCCAAAAATTCCAACACCTTCAGAGGATCAATCTAGCTCTGAAGAGGAGTCACCTGTTCCTGAACTCAGGAAAGGTGAAGCCGAAGAGAGGGAATGGAAATCGAAGGCTGAAAGATTTGTCTTAGACAAATACCCTAAACTGTCCACTTATCCTGATCTTCAGGATATGTTCTTCAGACTGAAAACTGCTATGCTTATAGTCAATCAATCCTTCGCCATGATGCTGAGAATAGGGAACTTCAGAGGTGAAGAATTTTGGTCTAAAGAAGTGGCAGAACTAGATGCGTTTTCAGGACTGGGAAAGAAGAGGTTGAGGATCAAACCTGCTTAATTTAAAGAGCTAGTCCGAAGGAAGCTTGCTGAAAGGAAGGATGTTGATCAGCCTGAGGGAACTGATGAGGGTCAGGACAAGGAGGATCCATCTCAGGACAAATCTGACAAGGATCTTGCTGAGGGTAGTCAAAAGAATGCTGAGGCTGGAGCAACTGCTCAGGGGGAACAAGTTCAGAAAGGTCCTGAACTTCAGATGATTACTATGGAAGAAACCCCCCAGGAGCCTGCAACAACTCCTACTGAATTTGTAGAAGTAGGACTTCAGACTGAAACTGAAGAAGAAATTCCAGCTCCTCCGAAACCAACTATTGATTTCACACCTCTTGTTGAGAAGTTAGCCAAGTTCGAGCCTATGATTGGTCAGATGACAAAGCTTGAACCTCTGGTTGGTGAAGTGTCCAAACTTGCTGAGGCACAAACTTCTGAGGGCGAATCCATCAAATCCCTTAGCACATCCATGGTGACTTCTGCTCAGGTAAATTTACTATCCAATGCCATTTATAACAAGTTTACTACATTTACTGCAAAATTAGATAATGTGGCTAAGGAGATGAAGGAAGAAATGGAGAGATAATTTGATTTGAGATCAAAAAGTGCTTGAGGATTTTCTGAAATCCAAGACTGATAAAATGATCAAATCAGTTGTTGAAGAGATGAGCAATTCCCTGATGGAAAAGATGAAAGCAACCTATGGTGGTCTTCTTTGAAGACACCGATTACGGAATGAATGTCTTTGCAGAGGATTGGGATGAACACTTCCAAGTGGCAGCAGAGGTTCGATCAATTGGCAGAGAGCAACTACATATGGACAGAACCCTTTCAGAGCTGATAGCAAATTATGATGCCAAAAAGTGGGAAAATTATGACAAGCTTGCTGCCACCTTGCCATTTGGAAAAACAAAATTTGAGCAGGTTTCTCTTGAAATTCATAGAGGAAAGAGGAAAGAGCACAAAATCTTGATCCATCCCGGAAAGGCTGCAATGGAGGTACTTGAGCAAAAACGAAGGCGGAGGAAACAAGAGTCCAATAAGCAAGGAGTGCTCATGGAATCTTGAATCCTCGAAAAAACTGAACAATCTGTTGCCTTCATTGAAAAACCACCGAAGAAGAAAGAATGGCTAAAACCCATCGTGAGGAGGCCCACCCAGAGGATGCTTGCTCATGATTTTGAGGAAGATGTTGAGGAAGATATTCAGGAAGTTACTGAGAAGGATGAGGAGTCTGAGATTGATGATCTTTTCAAGAAAGGATTTGGTGAGTACGATGTATCCACCAAAAGATTCAATTGGGACTGGCACAACTCAGTGAAAGCAATTGAAGCTGAGAAGAAGAGGAAGGTCGCTATACATGCGAACTCTGAAATGACCGAGAAAGGAGAGGAGGAATCAAAAAGAGAAAATTTGGGAGGCTTTTCGGAGGATGATTCGCGGGAGGAGAGGCACCAAAGGAGAAAGAGGATGTGGCCTCATGTATACAAGTGGATGCCTATTGAGCTGAATGACAGATGGGAGACAGCCAAGAGGGAGTTTGTACTCAATTATGATATTCTGCAGACTTTGCCCCAGCCCAACACTGATAGAAATGAAGCATTCATAGCCTACATCTTCGCGAACTTCTTCAATATATATGCCATAAATGGTTTGATTTGTTTGATACTCTGGGCTATCAGTTGAAGGCTCCTGGTCAAATCAAGTATCCTCCACCAAAATACAAGAATGGAATGATCAACTATGATTTCATCCGTGCTGATTTTGTGGATCAGGCTGAGTATCTGGGACTGACAGGGAGTGATGCTCAGGCCATCCAGAAGAGAGAAGAGCTGAAGGAAATATACTATGGAATGTTCAACTTGAAGCCACCAGCAGATGAAATTGAGTCCGATGAAGATTGAAGTATCTTTTTTTGTTTCAGTAGATAACATGAGAAAACCAATGTATTTTGTACTTCTTGGTTTTTGAGCTTAATGAAAAACTCTACTGATTTTCTGTTGATCAAAAAGATAATTTCTCATTATCTTACTGATTATTTGATGGTTGCCTTTTTATTGGTTTTACTTGCTTTATGAATTGAAACCTGAATAGATGATAGATTTACTTCTCTTTGCAAGCTTGTAACAAGATGGTTTTGGCATCATCAAAAAGGGGGAAATTGTTGGGAGATGAATTTAATAAGAGATTTTGATTAGATCCCAAAACCCCTTAGTATGACATGCTTCAGGACAATCTTGGTAGTATAGGATCAGGTTTCAAATTGTATTTAGATTCAGGATTATCTACACCATGTATAGTCAGCAGATATAGTTCAGGATAGGATATATTTAACAAAAGTTCTTTGTCTAAAGATCTCTGAAGATTCCTGAAGACCTAAAACATACTGAAGTTCAGAAGAACCTGAAGAACGAAGATCCTGAAGACCAAAAGATCCTGAAGACTGCTTCGTTCTGAAACAAAAGACCCTGAATGAGTCACTACCAGTTTAATAGTGTTTGTTCATTCTTAGAACAAACAAAGAGAATGTTATACGTTCGTGAACACTAAGGAAAATATCAGATCAGTGTAGTTGACTAAAAGAGCCGTTTTGTTTGTCTTTGTTCAAAGGAAGATTTCAACCAATGAGGAGGCAACAACAGCGTACTTTACTGACACTGAAAGCGACATTTCCGTGAAGAATGTCAGCATTGATATTTGTCTTGTTCACAAAAATTGGTGATTGGCTACTTGTCTGGATATTTCCTAAAAACATGCAAGGGTGCGTTCAAACCCTAATATAGTCGTTCATCATATACTCAAAGAAGAAACCCTAGATGCTATCTCTCCAACAAATAGTTTTTCAAAAGTAGACTTCTGGAAAAGTTGCCTATAAATACCAGAGGCCTTGAAAATTTCAAGGTTACGGGAAATTAAAGCAACTCCAAAGCTCATTGGTATTCAAGCAATCCAGTGAAGCACTGGAAACCCTAAGAATTTCCCAAGTGTTTCATCTTTGAAGAGAGCTCATTTACTAAGCCTAGACCTAAGATATATTCAAAGCTTAGTTAGAGATATCCTAGCCTTTTACTTGTGTTTGATTGTAAAAAGGATATCTCACCCTAGTTGGAAACCAACCAAAACCCAAACCCTTTGATTAGGTAGTTTGTGTGTGTAGTTGTTGGAGAAGTGAGAGTTGTAAAGAGTAAGTAAGCTGCTGTGTTCAGTCTAAAAACTCTAGAGAAGATGTTAGTAAGCTGATTGTTCAGTCTGAACGCTTGTGTGTGTATTGAGTTAGTAAGCTGCAGTAGTTTATCCTGAAAGCTCGTGGTAGTAGAAGTAGTGAGTTAAGGAATTTCTCTGAGGATCAGAGAGAGTGGACGTAGGAGCTTGATCCTCTGAACCACTATAATTGCTGTATTTTTTGCTTTCTATTTTGCATTATTACCTGTTGCATATTTTCACTGAAAGGATCCTGAAGTTTTCTGAAGTTCACTTTGAAACAATCCACTGAAGGTGCATTAACTTGATCACAGCCTTAACCACTGTTTCATCAAAGAAAAGATTTTCAGCAAAGTAAAAAGAGTATAAACTTAGGGCCTACACTTTCCGCACTCTAGATAAGCTAGTATAGATAGTTGTCAACTGATTAACTCTCCTGAGTAGTCAGTAAGATTATTATCTACTCCAAACTTAGTTGAACTCTGTTGTAGAAACATAGAATCAATTGAGCTAATCTGAAATCTCTGAAAGTTGCTCAGTGTTATTGTCTCAGTAGGATTTGACTCTGGGCATTTTGTGCTTCTCAGAACTAAAACTCAGGACAACCTGACTCTCTGATTATAGTTTGTTTTAAAAGTTGAAAAATCACCATACACGTGTATTCCCCCCCATACACGTGTGGAACTCGTTTACCCCGGGACCAACACATAGTCATCAAACACCTTTTTCAACCACAAAAGTTATATACAACAACTACCAACAGCAATGTACTCAAACTCTGCAGTAGATTATGAAACACAATTTTGTTTCTTAATATGCCAAGAAATCAAATTGTTACCCATGTAAAAACATCCACCACTTGTGCTTTTCCTATCATCAATGTCTCCAACCCAATCAACATTACTATACCCAGCCAGTACACTGCTTGTGTCCTTTGTATACCATATACCAAGATCTGTTGTTCCAGCAACATATCTGATAATCCTCTTCACAACATCCATGTGAGATTCTTTTGGATTAGCTTGGTACCTAGCACAAATACAAACACTGTACATAATGTCAGGTCTACTAGAGGTAAGATAAAGAAGACTACCTATCATGGATCTGTACAGTGTGATCAACATGTTGACCAGCACTGTCTTTGTTCAACTTCTGAGTTGATCCCATGGGTGTTTTCATATGCTTAGAATTCTCAAGACCAAATCTCTTAACCAGGTTCTTTGCATATTTGCTTTGGAAAATGAAGATTCCATCATCTTTTTGCTTGATCTGCAGACCTAAAAAGTAATTCAAGTCTCCAACCATGCTCATCTCAAATGTAGATGACATTGCCTCAACAAATTCATTCAGCATCTTGTCTGGTGTTGCTCCAAATACTATGTCATCAACATATATTTGCGCAATCATCAATCCTTCATTAACTTGTTTAATGAATAAGGTCCTGTCTGCTTCTTCTCTAACAAAACCAAACTGCAAAAGAAAGTCAGTCAATCTACCATACCAAGCTCTAGGAGCTTGTTTCAAGTCTTACAATGCTTTCTTAAGCTTATAAACATGATCAGGATAGTGAGGATCTTCAAATCCTAAGGGTTGTTCAATATAAGCCTCCTCATTCAAGATACCATTAAAAAATACAGCCTTTACATCCATTTGATGCAATTTGATATTGATAAAACATGCAATAGCTAATAACAATCTAATAGATTTAATCGTAGCTACAGGTGCAAATGTTTCATCAAAATCAATACCCTCAACTTGAGTATATCCTTGGGCAACCAATCTAGCCTTATTCCTTACAATGTTTTCAGACTCATCAGTTTTGTTCTTAAAAATCCACTTGGTTCCAATGACAATAGTATTACCAGGTCTTGGAACTAGTGTCCAAACATCATACCTTTCAAACTGATTAAGTTCTTCATGCATAGCATTTATCCAATTTTCATCATTTAAGGCTTCTTTGACATTTTTAGGCTCAATTACAGAATGATAACATTCAGAATTAACCATGTTGCATATAGAAGACATACAAACAGATCTTACCACATCTTTTGAGCTTACCCTTCTTCTGGTTTGTACTCCAACAGAAGAATCACCAATGATTTGGTTTGAAGGATGACTTTTCATGATTCTGGAAGCAGGTACCTTGTCATGAGTGTATTGAGTATTGCTTTCTGAACTTTCTGTTTTTGGATTTTCAGAAAATGTTATCCCAGATGTCGTGGCATTAGGTGTAAAATCCTTTGAATTTCCAGAATTTCCAGTTCCAGCAGAAATATCAATATGCTCAGACACATCTTCTTCAATACTTTTTCCTGTTATATTAGTTGTATCATCAAAAACAACATTCACAGATTCTTGAACAGTGTTTAACCTAAGGTTGAAAATTCTTTAGAGTCAAACTTCCGAAGTTTATCTCTATCATTCAAAATGTAGCACACACAACCAAACACATGAAAGTATTTCAGATTTGGTTTCTTGTTGTTCAGAACCTCATAAGCAGTTTTTGAACTTTGTGGCCTCATAAAAACTCTGTTAATAATATGACATGCAGTGTTTAATGCTTCAACCCAAAACCTTTTAGAAAGATGTTTAGCTTGCAACATTACCCTAGCCATTTCTTGAAGAGTTCTATTCTTCCTTTCAGCTATTCCATTTTGTTGTGGAGTTTTAGGAGAAGAAAACTCATGCAGTATATCCTTCTTTTCATAGAAATTAAAAAATAAGCTATTTTCAATTTCCCTACCATGATCTGACATAATCTTACCCACTTTCAACTTGTATACAATTTTAAAACTTTTATACAAAACCTTAAAAGCAGCTAAAATTTCAGATTTTTCTTTCAAAAACTCAATCGGTATATCTAGATAAATCATCTACCACAACCAATGAATACCTTTTACCTCCAAGACTTTTCGTTTTCATAGGACCCATAAGATCCATATGTAGCAGCTCAAAACACTTTGTGTTGTCGAACAATGTGACAACATCTTGTGTGACACTTCCGGATCTATTTACCTTTTTTTAACAAGAACCACAAATCATGGTTTCTCCTATATTGAGCTTTGGCAAACCTCTTACAGCACAAATCTTCACAAGTTTCTGGATATTCCTGTAGTTAATATGTCCAAGTTTTTTATGCCATAAAACTTCTTCAGCATTATTAGCAAGATTGCAAACATTGTTAGTTTCAATAAGATAACAATTATCAATTGACCTATTACCAGTCATGAGACACTCATTTTCATTATTCAGAACATAACAAGAATTCTTATCAAACTTGACATGCAAATTGTCATCACATATTTGACTTATACTAATCAAATTAGCAAGAAAACCTTCAACGTGTAAGACATTAGATAGTTTAGGAAATCCTTCAAGATTGAGAGTACCTTTCCCAACAATTTTCCCTTTGGAAACACCACCATAAGTGACATTTGGTGGAATTTAGAGGCACGTAAACACGTAATATATATGCAGCAGAAATAAACAGTTCACCAACAACGAACATATAATTGCATAAACGATTACAATAATCATAATGAGAAACCTTAGAGTGATTCGATATCAGATTTCTCAACTATGGTATCCACGTAATCCCCGTGGACAGACTTGCACAGATCTGCCAGCGTTGAATCTGAGACGGAATTTGCTAGGAAAATTCCTAATCTAGATTTATGGAGAAACTAGGTTTTTCTTAAAACAACGTTAAATAATGAATCTTGGGATGTCATATGGGAGAGATTGACTTAAATCTTAAGCAATCTTTATTAGGAAGATAATTCCTAATCTTGCAAAACAAATCTCAAAGATATGTTTTTCCCTACGGATATTTTTCTACAATAATATTCCATAATATTATTTTGGGATTCCTATTTAATTAAATTTAATTTAATTAAATAGTAATAATAATTCATTCTAAATTAATATATTATTAATTCTCCATAAATTAAATATTAAATCTAATTTAATACTTAATCAACCAACCATAATCGGGAGTTACTTGTTGTGTGACCCATAGGCCCTCATATATTGAGCTATTAGTCAAACTAACGGTCTTAATTGAACCCTAGATAATAAATCAGACATTCTCAATATATGAGGTACGTTGCGAGAAACGTGCAACTACCTGTAACTGTAACATGGGCTATTGGGAGATGAATTTAATAAAGAAGTTTTGATTAGATCCCAAAAACCCCTGAGTATGACATGTTCAGGATAATCTTGATAGATTGAGTCAGGTTTAAGTATAGAGTGTTCAGGAAGTTATCGCACCATGTATAGTCGTCGTGAGATATAGATCGATTAGATTTTAAATAAATGAAGACTCATTAAATAAATCAAGAAATCGAAAACTTCGATAAATGGCGAAGACACTAAAGATTGATGTAAATGGCGAAGACAACGAAGATTGATGAAATGGCGAAGACATCGAAGATTCGGTAAATGGCGAAGACATCGAAGACTCGATAAATGGCGAAGACTTCGATGAAAGTAACAAGAAATCAAGCCTTCGATGAAATGGCAAGACATCGAAGACTTCGAAGAAGTCACTTTGAAGACTCGGTATGTCATCAAGACTCGTTATGTCAACTGAAGAGTAAGAAGTCTCAGATGTCATCAAGACTAAAAGATGTCATGAAGACCATCAAGACTTCGATGCGTCCTTTAAGACATCAAGACTCAGTAAGTCACCAAGATATCAAGACTCAAGATGTCATCAAGACATCGAAGACTCAAGAAGTCATTGAAGATATGAAGACTCGATGAAGTCCTTTGAACATACGTAAGATATCAAGACCCAATGAAGCTATCGAAGACTCGATAAGATCTTGAATACTCGGTATAACTGAATGTTCGTAGGCAATCAATAATATCTATCTAAAGACTACAAAACCGAGAAAATGCAAATATTCATAAAAGTAGATATCATTTCAAAAAAAAAATATGCGGACATGTTTAACTAAGTCTAAGTGTTGTTTAAGGTTATCTCATTAGGAGAGATTGACAAAAAAAGAGCCGTTATGTTTGTCTACATTTCTTTGAAGACAAGAACCAATGGGAAAGACAACCTTCGTACTTTCTGCGAAAGCGGCGGGACGAGGATATTTGAATCATGTCGGTAGTCTTATGTTCGGTTTTGCAAAAATTGGTGATTGGCTACATATTTGCATATTTCCTAAAACATGCAAGGATTATTCAAACCCTAAATATAGTAGTTCATCAAACACCATAAGAGGAAACTCATGAAGCTATCTCCTCAGCGGATAGTTTTCAAAGAGTGACCTTGGTGAAGTTGCCTATAAATACTAGTGACCCTTTACATTGAGAGGGTGCGGAAATTTCAAAAGCAACTCAAGAGCTCATTCGTATTATTGCAAATTGAAGCACTTTCGAAAACCTAGAATTTCCCAAGTGTTTCACATTGGAAAGCTCATTCACTAAGCCTAGATTGATAAGAAATATCCAAAGCTTAGTAGAGATATCCTAGCCTTTGCATTGTTCTTATTGTAAAGGATATCTCATCCTAGTTGAAACCAACCCAAAACCCAAACCCTTTGTTAAGGTAGTTTGTGTGTGTTTTGTTGGTGAGTTGGAGTTGTAAAGAGTTAGTAAGCTACGATTGAGTTAGCGGAAAACTCTAGAGAAGAAGTTAGTAAGCTACTTGTGGTAGTCGAAAACTTGTGTGTGTTTGAGTTAGTAAGGCTGCGGTGAGTCGGTGAGAAAACTCAAGGTAGAAAAGTGAGTAAGCTACTGGTGAGTTAGCGAGAAAACTTTAGGAAGTGGTTAAGGAATTTCTCCGAAGGTCGGAGAAGTGGGACGTAGGAGCTTGAGTCTACGAACCACTATAATTGTTGTGTTGTTTTGCTTTTTGTCTTTGCATTATTATACATTGCATGTTTTTCCTTTGAAAGCATAATATCTTGATATTGATTGGAACCAATCCATTTCGAACTTGCATCAAATTGATCACGGCCTTAATCGATTTATTGAAGGGAAGATTTTCAAACCAAAGCTAAAAGCGAGTATAAACATAGGGCCAACCATTAGCAAGACACTTGGTAGCTAGAACGAGATAGTTACCAAAATGAACTAACTCTCTTGAGGGTTGATAAGATAATTATCGATCCAGCGCCTCGAGGATCTCTAATAAACTTCGAGGCTCGGTTGGGCTAATCTGAAGCTTAAAAGCCGCATTTCGGGATCATTGTCTCGATAGACTTTGACTCGAGGCAATCTGTGCTTCTCGGGGCAAAATTATCGAGGAAAACGACCCATCGACCTCGATGAAAGAAAAGTTTTAAAAATCCTTTGGTGCGTGTATTCCCCCCATTACGTGTGAGACTCGTTAACCACGGGACCAACAAACTACTTGTAACTATAACATGGGCTATTACTATTTCCTCCCTTCATTCACGAATACTCGATTAGTGGGTGTTGGGAAATTTGTAGTTAGTTTTGAAGGAAGTTTCAAAAGCAGTTGTAAAAAAGGACCGGTCGGACTGTTGTTAGGCCCGGTGATGATTTAAATATTAGATAGGATGACCCGGTGAGATGTATAGACATCGATGTATTGGATAAGAATAGGTCTAGTCTTGCGAAGATCGGATATCGCGAAGAAGATGGAACGAAGTTGATCAAGGTATCAAAACCGAAGACCGACATCGGATAAAAAGAAGAATCGATGAAGTTGAGATAAGATAACTTACATCGGAAGATTCAAACAAGGTAGGGCGGTCGGTCATGTCGATATGGTGGGTTTCATCGGTAACTACTTGAAGCTACCTAATGCGAGCCAAGTCACTTTCGAGACAAAGAAGAATGTCAAACTTGTTGGAAAATCAAGTGCCAACTTTGTGTACTTATGAGCCCGATGAGAAGAAGACACACTGCGTATGGGCCCGACAAGTGCGGGATTAGCGTTTGAGTATATGGCTAGAAAGGACAAGCTTGCATACTTTTGGCCATCTTAGTCCTGAGCATGACTCGTCCTTTGCAAACCTACCATAAATAGACCGAAATTCGAATTGCTCTCCAACGGCTAGTTCGATTTCGTGCCAATATATATGGGATCAAACCTTCATAGTAAGGTTACAGAAATTATACACAGGCTCAAGTTCAAGCAGATTTCTGCACGAAGAACACTAAAATGAAGATTATTTTCTAAGTGTTCATCCCATTTGTTCTTAGCTTTGAATACTTATCCTTTAAATTTAGGCTACCTAGATACTAGGATAGTATTCCAGTTGGAACATTACAAATCTTATACCCAAACAAAAGTTAGGTTAAGTTTGTTATAGCAAGATTCGATCTAGGGTTTCTAGATCGATTTAAGGATTGGTTGAGTGAGAACTCTTGAAACATCTGTTGGTTGTACTGTGTTGGACTAACACATTAAACTAAGTCCAGTTGGTTTAGTTGGTGCCCCATCTGAAGTGAAGAGTGGACGTAGGACAAGTTGTCTGAACCACTATAAATCTTGTGTGATTTATCTGCTTTACACTTACACACTACTTGTTTAAATCTGCATACATTTACTTAAGTGGATCAAATTTGCATCAAATTTCTTGATCGATCATTGACTCTTTGTCATCGATCAAAAACCAGATTACTAAGTATCGATTTGAGAAATGGTTTTCACACATATTAACTAATCTTTTCGCACCATCGGTTAAAGCGATAGATGCCTAAGCGATCGCCTTTCTGTCGAGTAAATTGATATCGATCCGTCTTGATTCACTTTCTTTCTGATCGGGGCAACTTGCATATTCACACCTGATCTCACGAAAAATTTTAGAAGTTTATTCACCCCCTCCTCTAGACTTCTACCCTCACTAACATGTTCGGGACCTACAAGTGGTATCGGAAGCAAATGGTTCTTCCGAATTTTTGGCTTTAAGTATCATCGAGTTCTTGAGGAAGAACCTTTGTGGTTACTTGAACTGATCTTGAAAAACCGTTTAAAACTCATACTTTACAAAAACCATCACAAGCATGGATAACACTTCAGGAATGCATCATAATTTACCCATGTTTTCTGTTGATGAGTATGCAGATTGGTCTATCGACATGAGAGACCATCTGGGAGTGATAAGCAATAAAATGACTGAGATTCTTGAGATAGGACCGATCATCATCTATCACTATAATCCGGTTGAAGCGGGGAGATCCTACTCAACCAGTTGGAGCAAGGATCAGAAAGAGTCCCTATCTGATGGATGCAGATGAGAGGAAATTGTCAAATCTGGATACTGTTGCCAGACATCTCATTATGAAGACTATGGATTCTACCACCACGAGAAAAGGTGAAATGCACGAAGGCGCTAAGGAAGTATGGGATACACTTATTTGAAATCTGCAAAGGAAATGAGCAGTTAAGAACATTGATTGCAAGTTGAGTGGTGATCTTTGAGAAACTTAAGATCTTTACCAAATGAAAGCAGTTGATCAATTTGATGGAAGGATCACTTTCGTGGAGTCGGCCCGACCGTGATCTTGGGCCAGCGTAATGTCAAACAAAGATATCAACTACAAGATTCTAAGATCGTGACCAAGAAATGGGATACTAAAAGTCACTTGTGATCAGATTTGTCAAGATATTGCTACCATGAAGCCGAATGATCTTATCTTGGTCAGAAAGCCCATGAGTTCGACTGATTGAGAGGTCAAGGATCGAGATGATGTCCTCTTTGAAGCTACTACAAGTTCTACTAAATCACCCATTTGCATTCGGGCAACCACTAGCGATTCACGAATTGTTGAACATTTGGAAACATCACCGACCAAATTTGAGCAGAGATAACACTACTAACAAGAAAGCTTGAGCGAACAAATGTTCAAATGGGCAAATACAAAAAAATTTTTACGATGACTATCGGCGAAGCGAGAGGAAGAGATCGAAGATCTTGACGACAGATCACAAAAGAGAGGTATCGTTCTTTAGATGATAGGGATAATGAGAAGAGATGAGCGAAAAAAGGCGATCACGAGAGATGAAAAGAAAGATGATCGTAGAGAGGATCACAAAGAGAACGAGCGTGATGGAGCGTCGGATAAGAGAGGTTCTGATTACAGACAAGGTGGAAAGTCTCCTGATAGATCTTACAGAAGAAATGATTCTCCCAACAGAGGAAGTTACGCAGATTCAAGGGTTTCCTACAAGCTGTCGGAAACCCGGTCACTTCTGATCTTGTTGCCCGGCGACTCCCAAGGAGAGAGAAGAAAAGTGGAACAGAAGAGAACAAAGGTTCCGAGACAGAAAAGCAATGGTTTCCGACACATTTGGCATCGATTATTCTTATCTGCCTTCAGATGACTCAGGCTACTCATCTGTTGAAGATTTCTGTCTGATTACCACAACTGATGATGTCGATGATATGAACTTCTCATCTGATGATGACATCTGTCTTATGGATGAGAACGAGATCAATACGAGGTAATCTCTAAACCTTACGTGGTTTCTGTTTCTACACTGTTGTCTTGAAAGCACATCTGTTTGGAGATTAACCTGAAGGTCTACAATGACCAGTTGCTTGATGATCTCTCTAATACAATATATACTTATACACAAGTGGAAGTTGAGAACGATAATCTAAGGGCTAAGAACGTTCGTCTTGTCAAGGAAATTGAGGCAAGTAAAGCAGCCGAACTAAA
The DNA here is from genome assembly GCA_037126765.1 of Stenogyne calaminthoides. Lineage (NCBI taxonomy): Eukaryota > Viridiplantae > Streptophyta > Magnoliopsida > Lamiales > Lamiaceae > Stenogyne > Stenogyne calaminthoides. The sequence goes on from JBBCBC010000016.1 coordinate 27,222,401, forward strand.
ATCAGCTGAAACTGTTTAGAAGATGACTATAGAACTGGAGTTTCAAATTGATACTATTGATGAGGAAAGTTGATTAAGGCAGTTGATTCTCTCAATCAACAACAAAATTTGAAAGAACTCAAAGTCCTTCAGGCTAAGTTTGATGAACTCTTCCGAATGCATGAGAATCTGAAAGCTATTGAGGACAGTTTGAGTAAGAAAATAGAGGTTTTCACGAAATCATCTAAAACTGTTCAGAATTTGAACAACTATTTTCGAGCGCCAACTGACAAGAAGGGTATTGGGTATGAGAACCCTTCTTGATCCTCAAAAGTCCCGTCTGGTTCACATCATAAAAGTGTAACCAAACGAGTTTCTGATCAAGATACACGAAGTGCAAATTTTTATCGATAAGGGAAAAGGACCCGGTGATCGAGCAAGTCGAGTGCGGATCGAAGGGAACATAAATGAACCCCAACTGATCAGACACCAGCCGAAGTGTCATCAGATGAACCCAGTTCTTCTGAAGAGACCTCAGCCAAATCAGCATAGTAGGCCTCAGTCTGGACCATCTCGCAAGGGACAGTCTCAGCTGAAGTCGACTCAGTCCAAGCTGCCTAACAAGCAAGCTAAGATTAAACTGCTAAGACCACCTATGCAAAAAAGATATGAATCTTTTAATTGTAGCAGTCGTACCTACCCTTACAATCAGAAACCCAGGACTGCTGCACCTGAGCCCCACTGGATCAAAAGAAGACAAATTTCAATGAAAAATCCCAAGTCTTCTGATTCATCCAAGGCTCACAAAAATAATCATACTGACCAGATTGCATACGAAGAGACATATGATTATGTAGATGTTTATGGGAGATAAATCAAGCCCTTTTTTCAATAGAGGTGCAGTTGTTTGGATCGAAAAGGTCTTTCTAAGCCCCCAGGACCCGATTCTCCTGGGGTACCTAAGATCTGACTTGTTCGCAGGTTCGAGTGGGAGTGGCCAATAAAGGAGATGTACAAGCAACTATCTGGTACATAGATAGTGGATGTTCAAGGCACATGACTAGAAGTCAACATCTCCTCAGCAATTACATTGACAAACCAGGCCCACGAGTTCTCTTTGGTGACGACAACTTTGGTTTTAGCAGAGGAGTTGGAATCTTAGTGAATGATGATGTCTGAGTTCTGGTGTTTCATACGTTGATGGCTTAAGGCACAACCTATTATCTGTATCACAGTTCTGCGACAATGGATTCAGTGTTGAGTTCTCGTCAGATAGATGCACAATCAGAAACCGAGTCACTCAATAGATCACCTTGGCGGCTCTACAGAAAAGGAACGATCTACTGCTGCTTGATTGGGGCCAGGTTGCCCAAGAAATGCATGCTTGATTGTTAAGAGTACCAAAAGCACTAGTTGGCTCTGGCACAAGAGAATGAGTCATCTGAACTTTAAAACTCTTAACAAGATAGCAAGGATGTCCTTGGTTGAAGGTCTCCCGAATGAAGTTTTCTCTAAGGATCAGACATGTGTCGCATGTCAGAAGGGAAAACAAGTCAAGGCTTCATCCAAAGGGATTCCTTCTCCTCCATCAAACAGTAGTTGCAATCGCTCCATATGGATTTGTTTGGACTAATTCGCCTCTTAGTTTGGTGGACACAAATACACTCGGTGGTTGTGGATGATTATTCAAGTTCACCTGGGTTGTATTCTTGTATAAGAAGAATGAAACTACAACAAAGCTACCTGAAATTCTCAAGAAGATTCAGAATGAAAAGGGTCTCAACATAGTGAAAATCAGATCAGATAAGGTACAGAATTCTTGAAACAGTCTATATCTGATTTTTGCTCGAGTTTGGTATACTGACATGAGACACGGTTGCAAGAACACCACAACAAAATGGCTTAAGCGAAAGGAGAAACAAAACACTTAGAAAAAAAGCTGCATGCACCATGTTGGTGAGCATGCAACACAATACCATTTAAAGGCGGGAAGCAATAAACACTACATGTCATCACGCGAGCGGATGTTTCTCGACTAAGATTCACTTCAAAACACCTATGAACTATGGAAGAATTTTAGAAAACCTCGCGTTTCCTACTTTCATGTGTTGGTGCAAGTGTTTCATTCACAACAATGGGAAGAGTCGGTTTGAGAACCTTGATGCCAAGTCGGATGAGGGTATATTCTTAGGATATTCCTCAACCAAACCAAAGCATTAAGGGTTTTCAACAAGCGAACCTAGTTGTGGAAGAAACACCTCATGTGGTCTTTGATGAGTCAGCGTCGTTCGGAGAACCTGCATGAGAACAAGATGCACTGACGGGCGGAATCGAAAATAGTCGGTTGAGGCTCAAAGAAAAGGATCAAAATATGTCCTTTGTATACATTCTTAACTTTGACCTTGATGATTCACGAGTCGATCGATTCTACGTATAACCATTTACTAAGAAAGCTGATGCAATTTGAGGCGATAACAATTGAACCATCTGGTTCGGGGAAGACGATATTCGTGAGACGGACTTGACATATGATGAGTCCAACATCGGTGAGATATGTCCATGCCAAGTGGATCCTACTCAAAGCACCTCTCCCGGTCTCTAGTGATGAATCTTTATCGGAAGAGGATGATGTTCTCAAACCGTGATATGTCGGGGAAAGAAGGACTGGATAACCGGTCATCCCTCGACTGATCGCCGGAGACCCCATCCGATAGAGTCAAACTAGACGCCAGTTGGTGAAAGTGCAATGTCTTTGTTGTTTTTACGTCTTTTGAAGGAACCACTCACGATTGAAGATGCTCCACAAGATCTGAAGTTGGATTCTAGCCATGCAAGAAAAGAACTAGAAGCGGTTTGAAAGAAATCAAGTTTGGGAACTTGTAGGCAGACAAACTCATCAAGATGTGATTGGTACTAAGTGGGTTTTTCAAGAACAAGAAGGATGAGCACAATGTAATAACAAGAAATAAAGGCAGGGAAGACTTGTTCTTAAGGGATACTCTCCTGTCGGAAGGATTGATTATGATGAAACCTTTGCACCCGGTCGGCTCTTTGAAAACCGATTCGGCTGTTTACGGCTTATACGCTCATAGGGATTCATTGTGTATCGGATGGATGTAAAGAGTGCATTCTTAAAAGTAAATCAGATGGGTGTATATGATTTAAATCTATGACGGCTTGATGCATTAGCGGTTTATCGATATTCAGTTTAGGGTATCGGATGATCTAAATCAATTTTCAGTTGATTATGGGTTATGGGTGGAAAATTCTTCTCAGTGCATAACTGGGTTTTAGGAAGCGAAATTGGTCGTTGAAAATGACGTCATTCTCTTTAGAATGTCTCTGGCCTGAGACTGTTGCTCTACAGCTCATCGTGGTGAGGATTACTCATTGTGGCTGAGGTGAGCATTCAGTACATAAGGCGAACAGTCTTGATTTCATCTGAACCGATTGACTAAATCAGTTGAAGACAGATTTTTGGTTAATGACAATTCAATTATATATTATTATATATATATTAAATATTTGGAGTTGGTTTTTTTGGTTTGGAAAACAGGTTCTTGGAAAGGATTGATCTGATCAGAAAGTCAAACAGTTGATGGAAAGAATGAAGGCGGGATCAGTTGATATGATTGATTGGATCGTTCCTCTTTATATCCATTTTTATAATTTTATAAATATACCAAACATTAAATGCGGACGATAGAATATGTATTTAACTGTGACTATTACGATTTTTCCGTCCGCGATACTGGTGTTTTAAATTAGATTAAAATCTTTTACGTGACGTCTGATTATAATTTCAAAACATAATACTGAAATGTTGTGCGATTCAATTATTTCCCTGCTCTGCTCAAAAACCTGATTTGGAAAAACACTCATTTTCGGCATTACAAAAAGCAGAGATAAATTTGCGATCTTTTTGAACTTATAGTCGGTCAATACATTCAAACTCTTGAATCACATCTGAAAAAGTAACAGCAGTACTCTGTAGAATGAAGAAAATACTAACTGCTTTGATGAAAAGATGAAGTTCAAATCTTCGTCATGATCCTGATGATTGAAGATTTAGATTTTATCTTGCAGTGTATCAAACGCCGAAGTAGCTACATGTGATTTCTCTCTGATTTGAGAGGATGGCTGATGATGAGAGTTGTTTGCCAGTTGGAAGTGTGATGTTGAAGAAGTTTTAGCCTTAAGTAGAGCATCACGGAAGGCGTTCCATCTGACTTGAAGGTTTTCTTGGGAGTGACTCTGAGACATTGACGAACTCAAAGTGTGAATCATTGTTTGAAAATGGGTGCTCTTGAAGATAGTATGAATCTATCATCCATACCTTCTCCGGTCTTGATGTCTTCCTTTGACAATGCCTACCATCATTAAAAGCTGCACAGGATATTAATCAAAGGAATTCTTGAAAGAGCAATAAATTACTCACGACGAATAGAATTATCATCTTCAGTGTTCATTCTTAAGTGTCCATCGTCTTGTCAAACAATATACCTAAATTAAGATGAGGCAGACGAGTTTACTGTGGTTTAAAACGTTGAGTAAGGATGAAACACTGATGATGAATGATGACGATATAGACTATTATTAGGGAAAGCGTGATGGCGAAGAAGCGAAACGCAAATGTATTCGATGAAGATCTTCTTCAAAATGGAAATGGGAGGAAGTGATTCATACGGAACAGAGGAGGAGATTATGATTTTGGTGAGAGCGGTGATAATGGAGTTAAGAGGAGAGAGAAAGTTGAAGGAGAAAGCGGTGGTGAACGACTTTGATCTTGCTCAGTTGGGTACATAGGGGTTCCGGTAAGAGAGCGGATGCACTTATTGATGCAGCAGCATCACCGAACTCATCATTCCGAGCAGTCCTTACCTATCAGAATACACAACCGAAGCGGTTCCGTTCAGCCACAAATCCCAACTCGATATCGTCTATTGAACTCCCAGACGACCCATATCGGAAAAGCCGTGCATCGGGTTAGATGGAAAGGTTGAAGCGGTATTGTAAAGCACTCCTACGGATAGCGAATATGTCTCAATCTTTAACCCCTTGACACGAACTCTTTTGGAGATCTAAAATCCGGAAAGCTAAATCTTTATATATCACAAGCAGCCGAGTGAAGATTCATGTATGCCACGACTTGATCAACCCATCGCATCAGCCTGGCTTGAGGATATCGTAATGCGGAGGGATATTAGGTTGAAAAGCATCGAGAATTTCGATCCTCATGGAAGCTCTTGAATCCCGATTATTTAGTGGATTTAGATATAAGATGCTTGGAGAATCTTTGGGGTTGATAATCAGTTGAGATTGAATTGGCATCGATGGCGATATTAGATAGCTAATTAATGAGCGGTTTGGGATTGCAAGAGATGATGAAGGAGGAAGATGCTTGGGCTCAAGTTGATTTAGATTTTGAGCATTTGCCGGAGATGAACGGAATCTGGTCTTGCGAGATGTGACCCTACCTAGAGGCATCAACATCTGGCAGTCTGTTGCCATTGATCACGATACTACTAGATCATCTTCGAAAACTATTCAAGATGGGGTGAAGTCATCACTTGAAACTCGGTTCAACACTCGGGCCCGACACGATGAAGAGATTGAGAGAAAGCAACATGCTCTTGGTAGGCGAAGAAGGAAGCGATTGTGGGGACAGGAATGCTACACTTACATGATGTAAATCAAGATGGTGATGAAACTTATCCCGATGTGGAGAAGCTAAGTACTTACGAATCAATGCTTTTTGATCTAGGTAAATTCTTTGGAGGAGTGTCACAGTCCTCTCTGGAAGAACCGGACACATCTTAAACAGCCCAAGAATTGGAAGAGGGTTAAAGGGCATCACATTAAAAAAAGTAGGGAAGTTCCTTTGGAAACGAGAATCTAACAGGCCTCATGACATCTTCCAGTTCGGAATCACCCGCTCACAGTTGAGGAGCTAAAAAGACAAAATGGTGCATCGAGTTCCAGCCTTGCGCTTAATGTCGGATTAATGAAACTTTTTGATGCAACCAAAAATGGGGAAGAAGGTAAAAGCAGTCTGAGATGATCGCTCTATTCAATTTCTTTGGGACATCTGTACCTAACTCCTCTGCACCATCTCTTGCTGCCATGCGAAGCTATTGTATGACTCTTGATTTATCTAACACCGAAAGTGGTGGAACTTTCAAAAGCAGGTTGAAAAGCATGGAAGGACATTATTTGCTCAAGGAAAGGCTATTTACGAGCGAAGTCCGTCTTATCGATGTAGTTGAAGTAGATAAGATTGAGACTTCTCGTCAAATGTTTAAAATGTATGAAAAGTGAAGAATCGGCAAACAAAGCCTTGAGTTAACCGCCCGGTGATCGAAAAAAAACCAATTTTGATGGTGAGCGAAGAAGAAGGAAGCAGTCAAAAGCAGGATCATGGCTCCTTCTCAGACCCAGGAACGGAACGGTCGGATCCTGGTGACTCCTGCATAGCAAGAAAAAATGAAAGGCAGGCGATCGTGATCGATCTTTGCCATCGAGAGAAAGAAAAAAGCGGAAATTGCCAAAGCCGCTGCGACCGATATGTCGAGAAGAAAAAAGGAAGAAACACTCTGACTAAAAGATGTTGCTGGGAAGAAAAAAAAGACCCTACTGCTCGGTAAAAGATATCCTTGTTTTGAAGAATAATTGGTGGCGAATGGGATAAGATTAGAGGAGCGGGTTAGTTGGCGTCTACATCTTGGAAGATTCAGGTGTCTCTCTTGATCAAGGAGAATTTAATGAAGAATTGAAGCGGCTTGAGATGAAGCATCCTCAATTCTTCGTCGTGGTCATCTTTAGAAGGTGAGGAGATGAGACTTATTCCTGAAGCACCTCCGTTTGAGAACATCGTGCCACCACTCGGACCAAATAGATCTCTTGACCCCATTCGCCAAGAATTTGTACTATGATTTTGCAAGATGGGAGGAATAATAGAAAGGCGTCATTTGCTCTAATGCGAGAGAATGTACAAGGTGTTTGCTATTCCAGAAGAGCTCCAGAAGTTCAAATAATGTTGCAGATTTCAGAAGACTAAAATAGGATCAGAAGATAGGTATTCTCTGTACTTGTAAACCTTTCATCATTAATGAAGTACTCTATCTTTTCGATTCTAAGACAACATCTTATTGTCTTCTGAATTGTCTTGTTATCTTTATTATCATCTTTTTCATTCATGTAAATCATTTTTTTTCTAATTACTTGTTTTGGTTCCATCAAAAAGTGTTGGGAAATTTGTAGTTAGTTTGATGGAAGTCCCAAAGCAGTTTAATAGGACGATCCGGACTGTTGGGTGGTGATGATTTAAATATCGAGATAGGATGACCAGCTGAGATGTATAGACAGCTGATGTATTGGATAAGAATAGGTCTAGTCTTGCAGAAGATCAGACACGAAGTTGATCAGAAGGTATCCAGACCACAAGACCGACATCAGATAACAAGAAGAATCGATGAAGTTGAGCTAAAGACAATACATCGAGAAGATTCAAACAAGGTAAACCGTCGGTCTTTATCGATCACGGGCGGTTTCATCGGGTAACTACTTAGGTTACCTAATGCGAGCCAATTAAACAGACAAGAAGAATGTCAAACTTGTTGGAAAATTAAGTGCCAACTTTGTGTACTTATGAGCAATGAGAAGAAGAGGACCATACGTCTGAGGCCCGACCAAGTCTGCGGGACTAGCATTTGATATAATTTTAGAAAGGACAAGCTTGCATGCTTTTCGGTGATCAAGATCCCCAAGATCGTCTCAAATCCGCTGCAAATCTACCATAAATAGTGAAATTGAATTGCTCTCCAATGCATTAGTTAGATTACCGTGCCTATATATATGAGATCAAACCTTCATAGTAAAGGTTCTGAAAATTATACACAAGCTCAAGTAGATTTTACGCACGAAGAACACTAAAAGCGAAGATTATTTTCTAAGTGTTCAACACATTTGTTCATAGCTTTGAATACTTATCTTTTTTAACTTTAGGCTACCCTGAATCTTGGATAGTATTCGAGTTGGAACATTACAAATCTTATACTGAACAAAAAGTTAGGTTAAGTTTGTTTATAGCGAATTCGATCTAGGATTTCTAGATCTAATTTACGGGATTGGTTGAGTGAGAACTCTTGAAACATCTGTTGGTTGTCTTGTGTTTGATTAACATTAAACTAAGTCGATTGGTTTAGTTGGAGCCCGTCTGAAGGGAAGAGTGGGCGTAGGACATGTTGTCGAACAACTATAAATCTTCTTGTGATTTATACGCTTTACACTTACACTTTACTTGTTTAAATCTGCATGCATTTACTTAGTACGGATTAGATTTGCATCAAAGCTCTTGATCGATCATTGACTCTTTATCATCGATCAAAAAACCGGATTACTAAGTATCGATTTGAAATGGTTTTTCACGGGTTAACTTATCTTCGCACCATCGGTTAAAGCGATAGGCCCTCTTGATCGCCTTGGCGATTAGTAAGTTGAATATCGATCCATCTTGATTCACTTTCTTTTCTGATCGAGCAATTTGCATATTCACACGATCTCGCGAAAAGTTTAAAAAGTCTATTCACCTCCCCTCTGAACTTCTACCCTATATTTCTTTGTTAGGGACCCTCTGATGGAGACTCACAAAAAATTATCTAGCGTGAGAAAATATAAAAAGCACATTATTCAATAAATTCCCAAAAAATTTCTCCGGGCCCACTATCACCAGAAGTTTTAGAAGGCCAAATTTGCTCATTCAAGAAATCAACCCAATAAGTAAGCCAAGATTGGTCTTCACCTTCAAACTCAATGAAAAAATCTCGTTCTACCATAATTTCTAGAAATATGTGATAGCCCATTATAATTAAAATTAAATGGCCCAAATTCGTTACCTTCAAAATCAACACAATTTTTCGGCCAATTTGTTTTAATCTTCACGAAAAAAAAGTGTTGGGGGAATTAATTGACGGATCTATTAGGGATGAAATTTAAATATAAATTTAATTCTACAATTATTACTAGCATTAATTTAATCTTATATTAATTCAAATAATAATTCAACAACAATCATGCATATAAACAATTCACGTAAATTGTTTCAACAAACAAACCCTAAAAAGTCTTCTCAAGTATTCGCATCCTTGTGATAACTTGGGGTGGAGGATTCCTTAAACAAACAATTAACAAAAAAAAAAAAAAATTATGTTGCTCACCTTTGTGAATTTCTAATTTTCAACTTAAGTAGAAGCTGTGTTGGGGATGAAAAAATTCATCTCTATTTTTTTTTTAGTATAGAGGGAAGAAAATTTAGGGTTTATTGGCTCATCGAAATTTCTTTGTATCTTCTCCAAGATACAATCTTGAATATATCTATATATTATATTTTCCATAAATAAATCAACAAAATCTTCTCCATTATTTTGAATGGTATTTTCGAAAAGACCCAAGGAGAGAGAATCAAGATTTTATTTTCTTGAATTTATGAGATAATCTTGTATTCAAAGAATACTTATCTTTTGCATAAAATCTTTTCAAGAAAAATCAAGAAAATATTTCCTCTTATTTTCTCCCTTATTTTCGAAAATCAAGGAAAAATAAGCTACAGTAATTTTTTTTTATTTTATTCAACTTTTTTAGTTATTGGACTTTATATTGGGCTACTTGAGGGGCCTTTAGGAGAATTAAGATTGGACCTTCCAATAGGCTCTGAATAATCAATATTGAGCCACAATATTATTCAGCCCATTAATATTAATTTATTCCACTATAAAATTAATATTGCACTATCCATCTTAACCCATATTCTTTGTAATATGGCTCCGGTTATTATTTCTCATGTTTAAGATTATCAAGTCCATTAGTTAATTTAAGCATTTGAAAAACTTTTTTATTAATTAATATCTTTTTTCTTGGAGTAAAGGTCATTTCAACATTATTATCCATCTAGGAAATAAATTCCCACTTGCAAGATTTAGTATGAGAAAACTTACGAGGCCTACCAAGGGGACAAATCACGCCAAGCGTACTTGCACCACGATTCTCTGTATTAAATCTTAGCAATCGTAATGTAACTAATAATATTGCCCAAAACCGAAAGTATTGAATCGCGTTGATTCTCTGCGAAACATGAATCAAATGAATAATTATTAATTACACACGGTCCTATTTAAGGGGCGAGAGATTAAGAAATAACGAACCACTAAGGTCTAATTCTTCTACTTTCAGTATTGAAGAATTTATCCTCGTTGTAGGTCCTATTCAGCGCATCATAATGCACTAGTGTAATCTCTTGGTCAAGACAAGCCAATCTGAGCCTTACACTTCAACCTTTCACAATGGATTGTTCATTTCCATCTAGGTTGTGAATTTGTACTTATTTACATGAATTAATGTGATTATCTGTGATCTGGTATCATCACATTAACTACAATGTAACACGTACTATTATTGAACAGTTATGAAGTAAATATATATAACATTCATTCATATTTATAGCTTTGATGATAAATAATTTATTTTCGATAAATAAAAGTGAAATTGGGGTTTAGTTATACAAAAGTAAAAGCATACTTTCATGTATAACCCCAACAATCTCACTTATACTTAAAAGTCTACTTTTAAGTATACTACAACATATCTCATGTTCTCACGTGACATCTAATATCACCTACATGAACTAATAACTTTTCCCACTTATACTCAAAAGCCAGTTGATGTACGCTCTTGACATCCATTCCTTGCACATGTCTCTCGAATTTATTCTAAAAGCGGACCTTTTGTGAATGGATGCGCTAGGTTGTCTTCCAAGCGTGATCTTTTCCATCTATATCTCTCTCTCTTTGATTTCTCGTATAAAATGATATTTCCTTTCAATGTGTTTCTTTGGCTTTGTGGGCTCTTGATTCTCTTGAATTTGCAAGCTGCTCGGCATTATCACGATGATGGCTGATGATAGTCTTAGGCAAATCTGGAACTACGTCCAAGTCCTTAAGAAGTTATTGAGTCAAACCAAACCTTCCATTTTGCTTCACAAGTAGCTACATATTAAACTTCTTTTTGTAGAATTTGCGATGCTTTTACATATAATGCTTCTCAATGTCATGGCTCCTCCTCCCATGCAAAATACATTACCGAGGTAGATTTTCTAGAATCTAAGTCGATTGGAATTAAGTCCGTGTAACCGACGGAAATTAGGTTGTCGATTGATAAACCAACATTCTATTCGAGTTCTTTTGAGACACTTGAATGTTTTTTAACTACGAGTCCAATGTTCTTTCCCTGGGTTACTCTGATATCTTGCTACCATGTCAATGGCAAAGAAAATATACGGTCTCGTGCACAACATTGCATATATAAGGCTTCAGGCGGTAGAAGTATAAGGTATGCCTTTCATGTCATCTATCTCCTTTTGTGTCTTAGGGCACATATCTTTGAATAGATGGATTCCATGCAGAAAAGGTACAAAACTTTCTTGGAATCTTGTATGCGAATCGCTTAAAGAGCGATGTCTATGTATGAAGCTTTCAATAAGTCTATCATCCATTTCTTACGATCTCAAGCGATCTTGATCCCAAGGATGTTACCAGCTTCTCCTAAGTCCTTCATATCAAACTATTATTACAGTCATGCCCTTACGTCTGAAAACACCTTTACATTGTTTAGATGTTGAGAATATCATCTATTATAAGTACTAATAATAATACCAAAGCCCCGAGCATACTTTCCATACACACAACTCTCGAACTCATTTTGATCAAACCCGTAAAGACTTTATAACTTTGATCAAAACATTGTTTTCAAACGAGATGCTTTACTTTAGTCCATAGATGGACTTCTTGAGCTTCAATCGAGATCACGATTAAGATCTCACTTACTACGAGATACTAGGTATCTCATGATGGATGCACAAATACCTTAGAGGGTATTGGTATACCCATCCGAGAAACCGTTTAATGTAAGTCCACAATATGTGTCTCTGGTGTCTCGATTAGTGGGAAGCGTCGCGATACTTCTTTGACTTGAGGTCAATCATACGACATATGTGTGGAGTGATGAACTTTGACCATGAACGACACTTGCACCCTTCCATGGGTAGATATGGCTTGGATTGAGTTCATTACGAAGTGCATGTGCGTGGTAGTCGAGCCAAGAATATAATTCATTCCTCAATTTGGATTTAGAGAATACTCGAAAGTGTGTGTGCATGTATTTGGATCCCTTCTTTACGAGTATAACCTTTTGCCACAAGCCTTGCCTTGAAGGTTTCCACCTTCCCGTTAGGTCCTCTTTTCCTCTTGTATACTTACTTGCAACCAATGGGTTTGACCCCATTAACTGGTTCTACTAGCTCCCACGCTCTGTTATGATCGATAGAACCCATTTCGGCTTCCATTGTTGTTTGCCAAGAAACCGCATCCTTGTCTTGGATTGCCTCATCGTAAGTCCATGGGTATGATTCATCTTGTGGGGGGACTAAGTCAGAGGACTCTCCTACCCCCATGAATCTCTCGGGTTGTCTTACAACCCTCCCACTCTGACGAGGTTCGGTTGTGTAAGTGTGTCATTTGGTATGTCATCTTATGCGTTTGCCTTCGAGGTTAGCCCCCTTAGCTCATTTAAGGTAATCTCATACGTGCTTTCTTTCGTTCATATAGTCTTCTTCCAAAAATCTAAAGTGGGTGCTTATTACCACCTTTTGATCTCCGGGACCATAGAACATACACCCTTTTTGTTCCTCTGGGTATCTATAAACAACCTTAATTACGATCGATGATCCGATTTTAGGCTTCCTTTTTTCCAACACGGATTTGGACACCCCCAAATTCTCATGTGTCTCAAGCCGGCTTGTTTGGTCCACAATTCTTTGGGAGTTTTGGGGAACCCGATTTGGATAGCACCAAGTTCAGAATATAAGCCGTTGTTTCAAGGCATGACACGAGCGACTTGGGTAGATCCGCATAACTCATCATTGATCTAACCATTTCTAAAAGAGTTCTATTTTTTTAGCTCAACCAACCCGTTTTGTTGAGGGGTTTGGTCTGATTAAGCGGATCTGATCCCTTCATCGACAAGTAGTTCAAAAACTCATCATTTGAGGTACTTTCGTATCACAATCGGATCGTAGAGACTTGATACGTTTTTCCTTATGATTCTCTGCTTGAGCCTTAAATTCTTTGAATTTGTCAAAGGTCTCGATTTATGCTTCATAAGGAAAATATAGCGTACTAGAGTAATCATCAATAAAGGTGACGAAATACTCATAACCTCCTCTTGATTTGATTGACTTTGGACCACATCGTCTGTGTGAATGATTTCTAACACTTCTTTGGCTCTATTCCCCTTGGCTCGAATGCCCTCTTGATCATTTTACCCTCAAACATGATTAGCAAGTTGGGATTGGTTCAACTTGGCGGAGACTCCAATGAACCATCTTCTACCAACCTTTGAATCTTTTTGGATTAATATATCCCAATATGAGATGCAATAGAAGTGAGTTCACGTCGATGAACATTTTCTTTTTTGGAAAGCTTGTTGATGTGTTATAGGATGCATTTTCGTGAGTGGTGTGCGATTAATTGTATAGATTATTCAACAATGTTCCATTGCGGATAAATTTATCATAAAGAGAAATGGTAAAAACTTTGTCAAAAGTAACCGAATATCCATCAAGGTAAAAGTTTAGAAACCGAAATTAAATTCTTTCTAAAACTAGGAGCGTAAAAAGAACATCTCTTAAAATTAAAACTCTGTCTTCAAAGAGCAGGTGCACTTCTCCCCTTGCTTCATTTGCCACTCTCATGCATCGCCCGGTGTGATGAGGATCTCACTCCCACTAAGTTGTCGGGTCCGCTTGAACCCCTGTAAAGTGAAACAAACATGATCGATGGATCCGTATCCACCACCCCATAAATGGGAGGCATCTGTGCATTAAACAAGTTTCAACAATTAGTGCGTGAGAATTACCTTTCTTTTCATTCCTTTTGGGTTTGGAGCAGGATGACCTCCAATGTCCTTTTCACATGTGATTGAAACACTTCCCCTTAGTTGGTTTACTCCTCCTCCACCTCCTTCACCTTTTCTTTGCCCTTGGCAAAGTTCACTTCTTGTGGCCTTTATCCTTTTTCTTGTTCTTACCACCCTTTGGCTAGAAGAAGAAGAAGGTTCATTACCACCAAGGCTTGGCTCTTTGCCCCGATATCGCCTCTGCCTTAGAGACTAAAAAGCTTACCTTGGTCGGGGCATCGAGAACTTCGATTGTTCATTTGGTAGTTATTTGAACTATTCAAAAAATTAGAGAGTGGAGCACCTAAATCAATTTGGGTCTCGATATAAAGATTCGTGCCAAGTACCTCCAAGCAACATTAGGTGAGACATCATCTAGAAAACGTGCTCCCTCGAGGCGTTCCCTCCACCATTTTCATAGAGAGCAAGTCCCTCATGGTGATCCGACTAGCCCACGCAGTTACGATGTTGAAACATCGCTCTAAGACTAGTCATGATGTCTGCGCCCGATCTCAACGTTTTTTGTGTTGTTGTTGCAACACATGTCGACGATGAAGCAAAGATGGTACACTTTGCCCATTTTCGTTTGAACGCCTCCCGATCGACATACTCTTTCTTAACCGCTTTAGTTGACTCATCATTTGGCTTTTACGGTTTAGGTGTAGTGAGAACCCGGGTTATGGCTTTGTGCGGTGAGGAGGATAGTAAGTTCGATTCCAATCAAAAGAAGTTTCAGTAGTAAGCAAATTATCTTTAAGTATATTGAACAATGGATTAAAAAGGTTGCGATATCTTTGGCCCGGAAATTGTTGGTCGGTCTTAACGATTCTCACACGTGTATGGGGGGGAATACACGTGTTCAATGATTTTTAAAACTTTTCTTTCCCGAGGTCGGATGGGTGGAGGTTATCGATGATTTTTGCCGGAAGCCTTGATCGCTTACTGAGTCAAAGTCTCATCGAGACAATGATCGAGCCTTTGGAAGCTTTCAGATTATTTAATCGAACTGAGTTTATCGAGAGATCCGAGGTGTTTGGATGGGATAATTATCTTCTTGAACCCTCAATAGAGTTAGTTCGGTTTGGTAACTATCTCGTTCTAGCTACTCAAGTGTCTTGAGAATGGTTGGCCCTATGTTTACACTCGTTTTAGCTTTGCTGAAAATCTCCTTTAATAAAACAAGTGATTAAGGTTGTGATTTTGATGCAAGTTAAATTGGATTGTTCCAACTGAATATCGATGAACTATGCTTTCGATGAAAAACATGCAACAAATAATAATGCAAAGACAAAAAGCAAAAACAACACGGCAATTATAGTGGTTGAGACTCAAGCTCCTACGTCCACTCTCGACCTTCGGAGAAATTCTTAACCACTTCCCAAAGCTTTACGGCTAACTCACTTTGTGGCTTACTCACTTTTCTACCTTGAGTTTTTACGGTTGACTCACTTTTGAAACACTAACTCAAACACACACAAGTGTTAGGACTACCACAAGTAGCTTACTAACTTCTTCTCTAGAGTTTTACGACTAACTCCTCATGTAGCTTACTAACTCTTTTTACAACCTAACTCACCAACAAAAACACACACAAACTACCTTACAAAGGGTTTGGGTTTTTGGGTTAGTTTCAACTAGGATGAGATATCCTTTACAATAAGAACAATGTAAAGGCTATGATATCTCTACTAAGCTTTTGGATATTTCTTATCAATCTAGGCTTCTTGAATGAGCTCTCCAATGTGAAACACTTGGGAAATTCTAGGGCTTTTGAAAGTGCTTCAATTTGCAATATCTGAATGAGCTCTTGAGTTTTTTTGTAATTTCCGTAACCTCTCAATGTAAAGGGTCACTAGTATTTATAGTAACTTTACCAAGGTCACTCTTGAAAAACTATCTTTGGAGGAGATAGCTTCATGAGTTTCCTCTTATAGTGTTTGATGAACGTCTATATTTAGGGTTTGAATACTCATTTGCATGTTTTAGGAAATATGCAGTCATGTAGCCAATCACCAATTTTTGCGATGTGGAACACGGTACTCTTGACATGATTCGGTGCCTGTCACTTTCGGTGTCGATTAAAAATGCGATGTTGTCTTCCTCGATTGGTTCTTGTCTTGATAAATGTAGACAAACATAACGGCTCTTTTTGGTCAATATCTCCGAATGAGATAACCTTAAACAACACTTAGACTTAGTTCCTTTTGTCTGCATATGAATGTTTTGGGCAATATCTATTTTTCCTAATGTTTGAGTCTTTCTCAGTTTTGTAGTCTTCAGATAGATATAATTGATTGCCTCTGAACATTGAAGTTATCTTGATATTGATGTCTTCTTGAAGTCTTGATAACTCTTTTGAGTCTTGATATCTTACGAGTCTCGGTGTCTTGATAACATCTTGAGTCTTGATGTTTTTAGTGACATCTTTGAGTCTTGATGTCTTGATGACATCTTGAGTCTTCAATGTCATCTTGAGTCTTGATTTCTTACATTAATTCTTGAGTCTTGGTTTCTTGACAACTTATCTGAGTCTTAAGTTTCTTCAGTTACTTACTGAGTCTTTAGTTTCTTCAGTTACTTACTGAGTCTTTAGTTTCTTGATTCTTCTTGAGTCTCGGTTTCTTGACAACTTCTTGAGTCTTGATTTCTTGATTACTTCTTGAGTCTTGATTTCTTGACAACTTCTTGAGTCTTGATTTTTTCTTGATTACTTCTTGAGTCTTGTTTCTTGACAACTTCTTGAGTCTTGATTTCTTCAAACCAACTTCTTGAGTCTTCTGTTTCTTAAGTTACTTATTGAGTCTTCAGTTTCTTCAGTTACTTACTGAGTCTTCAGTTTCTTTAAAATCTAACCTGATCTATATCTGCTGACTATACATGGTGCAGATAACTTCTGGAAACACTCTATCATCAAAGCGACTCGATCTATCAAGATTATCTGAACATGTCATACTCGGGGGTTTGGGATCTAATCAAAACTTCTTTATTAAATTCATCTCCCCAACGAAATAAATAACAATTTGTATAAGCACAAAACATATCACAAGGTTCGATCACAAGTATCATATTAAAATCTCAAAAAAAAATGAACATGCATCATTGACATCAAAAACGGTTTAAATAAGCCCGCGTGGGGTGGGTCATTATTTAAACACATTCAACGAGGATACAAACAAAAGCAGATACAAACTTTTAATATCGGTTAATAGTTGGCTCTTACTTGACCAATATAAAATTTGGGGACTTGAGGGAATTATATGCATATCAATTTTATACCTAAGTAATAACCATGATTAAATCTGAATTATTATTTTGTTTTTTGAGCAGGCCTCATGGGGAGGGTCATCGTCTAGCCACTAATAATAACCCACAATCATCCTTTGAGAATTTATTCATGTGAAATCTATCTTTTTGGCGGTCCGGTAGAGGAATTTCTCCAAAAGAGTCCAAATAAATAAATCATGGAGGTCAAAATTAATTCAATTTTATTATCCGAAATAAAATTGTCAATTAATTATTTAAACATACTTAGAAATTTTCAAAGGTGAGATTTTTCAAAATATTTTCTCATGCATCGCATATTTAAACACAATTTAAATAAGCATAAAATAATGCAAAAACATCAAAACAAAATTAAACACATTGGGCACATATATCCAATTATCACGGTTAATTTTGTCATGTCTTGATCATGAGAAATCTTCTTCATAGCCTTCATCGTTAAGTCTCAAAAAGCTCCCTTTCGGCCGCAAACAAATTATTTAAAACGTCCTCCATTTTGGGTTAGAGCAGCGTCCGGGAAAAATGAAGTAGCTCACGACCGGAACCACGATCGCGTCGCCTAAGCGCGTGTCCGTCTGGCTCGCCATGCGCCCCATCTCCTCGACACATCGCCTACCCGGCGTCGCCCGGATCGTCCGCATCGGGGTCCTTCACCCCGCCCTACCGGCCCGGACCGCAACCATCGGCGTACCCGACCCATTCGCGTGCCTAGCGGCATCGCCTTACCCCGTCCTTGTCGCTTTGGGTTGTGTGCCTTTGTTGCTAAGCGTTCCGCCTAGCTTGGCGTCTCCGCCGCCAACTTCGCGTCGTCGAACACTTAATGCGATCGTCTTTAATTCTCTGTCTCGTCTTTGCTCATGATCCGGTTGCAATTTATTCACGAAAAATAAATAAACCTAGATCTGAACTAATCTATTACATTGAGCGAATCAAACAAATCTAATCTACGTGGATTTTCTCACAAGGCAAAAGCGAATTGAATGAATGAATTAAAAACCACAATTTATATGCATGCATAAATATAAACATTCATCAAATACCATGACAATTGGATACTGCAAAAAAGATCTAGCAATTCTACTATCGATTTCAAATTTAATGAAAATGAATTAAATTACAATCTAAAAACTCAAAGCGAAAGCAAGAGGCTCGATGCAGGTTGTTGGGGAATTAATTGCGGATTTATTCGGGATGAATATTTAAATACAAATTTAATTCTAACAATTATTACTAGCATGAATTAATCCTATATTAATTCAAATAATAATTCAACAACAAATCATGCATATAAACAGTTCACATAAATCCTACGCATGCGGAATTGCTACGGGTTTAAGTGAACTAAACTCTCGGAGTGATAACCGTTGAGAAGATGGATCCCATTCACACGAACACACCAAAAGATCTTCTCAAGTATTCCCTTATCCTTGTTCAACAATCCGGTGGTAGGAACTCGCGAACAATTTAACAAAAGGAAAAATAAAATTATGTTGCACAACCTTTGTGGATTTCTAATTTTTTCAACACATGGAATTGCACTTGGGGATGAAATCATCCCCTATTTATAAGAGGGAGGGTGGTGGCCGATTTTTTGCTAGGAAAAAGGGAGAGAAAATCTCTTTCTTGATCTCCAAGAAATCTTGAATATATTTCCAATATATTCTTTTCTCCATAATTAAAATATTCCATAAAAATCTCACTCTCTTATTGTTATGGTATTTTCGAAATTTTAGGATAAAGATTCCAAAATTTGGATCTTCTTGAATTTATGAGATATGCTTGTATTCCAAGAATACATATCTTCCATAATATCTTTTCAAGAAAATCTTTCTTTCCCTTTATTTCTCATAATTTTCGAAAATCCCACATAAATAACTAAGTGGGAGATTTCTTGAATTTAATGAGATAATCTTGTATTCCAAGAATACATATCCTCATTCCATAACAAAATTCAAAGAAAATTTTTCTCCCCTTTTATTCATGTTTTTCGAAAAAAATGGAAAAAAAATAAGCAACCATAATTTATTTTATTTTAAACACTTTTTTCAGTTATTGGACATTATGTTTGGGCTACTTGAGGGGCCTTTAGGAGAATTAAGATTGGACCTTCTAATGGACTTTGAATATCTAATATTGAGCCATAATATTATTCAAGCCCATAAATATTAATTAATCCCACTACATAATTAATATTGCACTATCCATCTTAACCCATATTACTGTTAATATGGCTCCCGGTTATTATTTCCCATTTTTAAGATTATCTAGCCCATTAATTAAATCAAGCCATTTTAAAGCGACTTTTCTTTTAATTAATATCTTTTTTGTCTTGGTCAAGGAAAGCGGTTCAACATTATTATCCATACCGAAAACTAATTCCAACATAAGATTTGGTATGATAAATCTTATGAACCTCAAGGGGAAAAATCGAACAAGCGTGCTTGCACCATTATTATTCGTATTAAATCTTAGCAATCGTATGTGACCAATAATATTGCCCAAGATATAAAGTATTGAATCTCATTGATTCTCTACCCGTTATATGTCAAAGCAATAGTTACTAACCACACATGATCCTATTTAAGGAACGAAGATTAAGAAATAACGAACCCTTTCGAGGTCTAATTCTTCCTAATTCAGTGTTGAAGAATTTATCCTCCTGTAGGTCCTATTCAGTGTATCAGTCATGCACTAGTGTAATCTCTTGGTCAAGACAAGCCAATCTGAGCCTTACACTTCAACCTTTCACGATGGATTGTTCATTTCCATCTAGGTAGTGAACAGCGTACTTTTAGTTACAATGGACTGTTAATTTAATCTTCTACGTGATGCGGTATCATTAAATTAACTACAATGTAACACGTCTTATTTATTGAACAGTTATCGGTAAATATATGTAACATTCAATGATATTTAAAAGCATCGATGATAAATGATTTATTTGATAAATAAAGGCAGAAATTCGGTTTGGTTATACAAAGTAAAAGCATACTTTCGATATAACCCCAACAAGCACTAATGGGAGAAAATATACACTTGTAGTAGTTGATGACTTCTCTAGATATACATGGGTCATTTTTCTTACTTTCGATAAAAAGAAACTTCGGACAAGCTTGCGGAGTTCTTGAAAAAGACTACATCTTGAAAATAATTTGAGTGTGGTCAAAATCAGAGGTCGATAAAAAGCTTTTGAGTTTATCAACCATATTATATCGATTATTGTTAAACAAATGGAATAACTCATGAAACATCAATTTGCAAGGACCCCTCAACAAAATGGTGTTCTTTGAGAAGAAAATAGGTCAATCTTGCAATGATTCTACTCTGACCGGAAGCAGATCCATGCTACTAACAAAGAATCAAGGAAAAACTCCATATGGCTGTGGAATGAAAGGAAGCCTCTTGTTTCTTTTCTTTCTTGTGTTTGGTTGTAAGTGTTTCATACACAATAATGGTAAAGATCGGTTGAAAACATATGATAGCAAAAGGCGATGAAGGAATATTTTTAGGATATTCTCGAATTTAGTAAAACCTTGAGTTTACAATTTGTAGAACCTATTATGGTGGAAAAACCTCATATGTTTTTTTGATGAATCTACTTGTGTTCATAAAAAAGTGAGATGATTCATGAGACTTGACAAAGAGGATCACGACTTAGCTTTGAAGAAGAATGTCAAACCATCATCGAGATCGAAAAAGAAAAAACCCAATCACTTTACTATGAATGGGTGAACCGACTCCACGGGGAAGAAGAGACTCGGGAAGGAAATACTCAGTGGTGGTACTTTTCGGGATGATAGTTCTCGAAGGAAAGCCAACCTGCTGAAGGACCCATCTGAACAAAACCCAGTTAGGACTCGGGGTATGTAATGCCGATTAAGATGTGGTCACGGTAAGGCAAACTCGAATCATCAACCGAGGGGAACAAATGTCATTGACAATGTTACGAATGGAATATCTCGAGGAAGATGATTCTCTTTTTCCTTTCTTGTTGTTCCTGGGTTTAATTGAATTACGAAACTAACATTTACGATGTTGAGGACATTCTTGAAGGGGGAACATCGAGAAGAACATGGTTAGATAGTAATCCTGCCTTTCGGGACAGAGGAGATCCATCGAAGGAGTTAAAACAAGAAGGTTCCATGGAGAAAGTGTTTTGTTCTTTTGCTTCCTATCTAAGAAAAAGAACTTCTTGAGATTGAAGAGGCTCTTCAAGATTCCTTTTGGATTATTGCTATACAAGAGGAGCTAAATCAGTTTACTAGGAATGAAGTTTGGGAGTTAGTAGATAGACCAGAAGAAGCCTGATGTGTCATTAAAGAAACAAAAAAATTTAGTTGCACAAGGTTATTCCCAAGAAGAAGGCTTGGATTATGATGAAACCTTTGCACGGTTCAAGACTAAAGCCATTAGATTGTTTCTTGCATATGTTGCCCACATGAAGTTCATAGTATATCAAATGGATGTGAAAAGTGCATTTGAATGGTGTGCTTAAAGAAGAGGTTTATGTGGAACAACCTCGACTTCGTCGGAATGACCAAGTTTCTGGGCTGGGGAAAGCCTTGTATAGTGCGAAGCAAGCACCGAGCATGGTATGATACTCTATCTCAATTTCTTCTTGACCCACGGTTTTTAGCAAAAAGGCTGTTGATAGAACCTTGTTGGGAGTAGAAGATGGGAAATATATTTTACTAGTTTGAGATCTATGTGGATGACATTATTTTTGGATCCCTAATCATCGGTTGTGTGAGAAATTCTACACTAATGAAAGAAAAAGTTTGACATGTCGATGATGGGGGAGATGAATTTCTTTCTAGGACTAATTGAAACAATCAAAGAAGGAATTTTCATCAATCAAGCAAAATACAGAGAGAGATGATTGCCAAGTATGGTATTGAAATTACAATGCGATTAAATTCTATGAATACTAACTACAAGATGGATCGATCACGAAGGTAAGTCGATTAACCATCTTTGATTATAGAGGATCATTGGATCCTTGCTCTATCTCACAACAAGTAGGCGATATTACCTTTGTTGTTGGGATATGTGCAAGATACCAAGCTAATCTAAAAATTTAGTCACATGGAAGGCGCCAAAAAGATCTTGAGATATCTAAAAGGCATAGTGAATAGAGGATAGTGGTATCGGTGATGATAACCTTGAATGCTTGGTTATTCATATGTTGGTTATGGTGGTTCGAATTTGACAGAAGTCCACTTGAGGAACTTGTCGATTTCTTGGAAGCAATGATATCTTAGTTCTCTAGAAACAAACTTGATTGTAACTAAGTACTCTTGAAGCGAGAATATGGGCTGCGAGGAAGGCTGCTATGCATAGATTCTTTAGCTAAAGGCAACAATTGAGGGATTATAAGATTATAGCCAATGAAGTACCTATATTTTGTGACAATAATAGTGCTATTGCTATTTCATAAAATCCTAAGATTATTGCACACGGATGTAAACATGCGGATATCGGGCACCATTTCATTAGAGACCATGTAGAGAAAAAGACATCGGGATGGGAGAAAATTCATGCGATAAAGAAAAAGGCGATATTCTTACTAAGCCGTTCATTTTGAGTTAAGATTTGAAACTATCGATAGAATTAGGGATGTTGGATCGGTGAGTAAAAATCACGAAGGAGAAGCTCTTGGATCATGAGTTTTTTAGTAAGGGAAAAACTCGGGACAAAAATCTCATGATAGGCGAGATTCGAGGATGGTTTTTGTCACGGTCGAGTTCGATGGGATTAAGTATTCAATTAATGCTGAAGCATATTAGACACATGTATTTACTCACAAGAATTTATTTCAGACAGTAATCATTTGAAATAAATGACAAAAGACCTGAACTTTAAGCGTGAATGTTTAAAGGATTTCTATTGGTTAATATTTTGGCATAGAACCAAAGGGTTGCCTCGATTAGAGTGAAACATTATTTTGTCACCCTAATTGTTGTCATTTATTATGTATATCTGATTTGCTATTAATAAAAAATAAACATTGAGATCATTTCAACCACAGATTAAATCACAACCGTTTATTCATATTTAATCTTAGCCCTTGATCGTTTTTTTCAGATCATATATATACCCCAAATATTCCGAGATCAAACACTTTTACACTCTATTTTTCTACGAAACCTCCAGATTATCAAAAACCCTTCATATCTTCAAACTCCAAAAACCTACTAAAATGGATTTTCCCAGTTATGCCATGATCAAGAACCCATGAGAAATGGAAAAACCATACTTTAAAGCATGTGGTTGCGATGATCGACAACAACACAAACATTATTGAAGAAGAAGCCTTGAACATGCTTCGGTTGGCACGGTTGGATAAATTGGTTAGAAATATGCCAGAATTAGAATTGGCCCAAGAAGTCTTGCAGTTTGTGGTCAATCTTAAAGGGTGAAGATGGCTCCACTTTGGTCTCACAACTATGTTTTTAAACACATCTGCGAAATCAAAGCCAAAGTAGTTTGTATGAAAAGGTATGCTTAACTCTTCAAAAACATTAATGATGTTTTTGAATTAAGTAATAGAGGGATGATCTGCGGTATACATGTCTGGGCAAGAGCAAGAAATTTTAGATAGGTTTTCCATCTCTAAGGTTGAGTTGAAAGGGCTTTAAACAAGAAATGCTTAAAACCTAAGTATAGAGTTCGATTGATATTGTGACCAAGTGCATGATGAGCACCTCTGGAAGTCTAAAACGGTAAGTCGGAATAAGTTGAGACTTATGGACTCAATTGAAGACTCACCATCGAGATTTAAGCTGGTTAAAATTTGCGGTGGATTAATATCTTGAATCGGAATCAAAAGTGAAGTATGCTAAGGTAGCATTCACAAAGAATGGAAGAGTTGTTTTGGGATGAAAATCAGCTATTTGATTGAAACTTTGCGAAGAAAAGAACATGTTTTTGTTGTGCAGAATCGCTTTTTCGGAATAGAATCATGTTTGAAGCTTTAAGTCGCAGAGAAGGAGACTTGTAACCGAAAGTCTGAGTTCAACTGCTCAGGATGAGCCTGAAGAACAGGCTACTCAAGATGAGACTGAGGAGCAAATAGAGCAGGTGGAAATTGAAAGCTCTGAATCTGGTCAGGACACTCGTACCATTGTTGATGTAACTAAGAAAAAGGCAAGAAGGTGGTTGGAAAGGAAGTTGAGGATCCCGAGAGGGAAAAAGCTCTTGACCTTACGAAGGTTAAAGAGAGATTAGTGAAAAAAAAGAAGGCTCAGGATGAGCAAAAGAGAAAGACAAAGCGGCTCGGGAAGATCAGTAAGATGGCCTCAGGCAAAAAATCCCTGTTGGACACACTTGTAAATGCCATTTCACAAGCTACTGAAAGGGAAGCCGAAAATATCCCTGAAGTTGGAGGGGATGAAGATGTTTTTACTGAGGTTCTAACTACCAGTATTGGAAGTGATCGGATTACAAAGACCAGATCTTCACGGTGTTCTCAAAAACCTCTTTGGAGAAAAGCCAAATTCCTATCCCACCCTCACCCCTCGAGCCAAAATTTCCCATACCTTTAGAGGCTCAATCTAGCTCTGAAGAGGAGTCGCCTGTTCCTGAACTCAGGAAAGGTGAAGCCGAGGAAAAAGAGTGGAAGATGAAAGCCGAGCGCTTTGTGATAGATTTAAATTCCCTGAACTTACCAACTATCCTGATCTTCAAGATGTTTTTAGGACTCCAAAAGCTTGCAGTCATCGCGATAGTCAATCAATCCTTCGCCATGATCTTTGAAGATAGGCAACTTCGAGGAGAGGAGAAGAGTTCTAGGGCTGAGGAAGTGGTGAGCTAGATCTTTTCAGGCCTTGGTAAAGAAGGCTCGAGAATCAAGCATCTTTGAGTTTGAGGAGTTGGTCAGGGATAAAGATTCTTTGAGAGGAAAGATCTTTTATAACCCGAGGGTACCTTGATGAGGGGTCGGGACAAAGACAAACAAGACCCATCTCGGGATAAACCGACAAGGAGAGTCAAGGTAGTCGAAGATGTTGGAGGGGCAGTGAGCAAGCGTCGGGGGAATAGGCTCGGGGAGCTCCAGATTTCACTCGATTATTTTTTCGAGAAACCCCTCAGAGCCTGCAAATCAACTCATTGAATTCTTTGAGGTTGGACTTGAGACCGAAAGAAGAAGAAGTCTCGAGTTCTCCACAACCATCAGTTGATCTCACACCTCTAATTGAGAAGTTGACCAAGTTCGAGCCCATGATTGGACAGGTTGCAAAGCTTGAACCTCCGGTTGGTGAAGTGTCCAAACTTGTTGAGGGCACAAACATCTCGAAGGCAAAACCATCAAAGCCCTTAGACATCTATTGTGACCAATGCTCAGGTAAATTTACTATCTACTGCCCTTGATAGCAAATTTACTGCCTTTGATACAAAGATAGGTGATGTGGCTTAGGAGATGAAGGAAGAGATGGAGAGACAGTTTGATTTGAGATGCAAATTACTTGAGGATTTGGTAAAATCGAAGACTAAGAACCGATCAAATCTGCTTTGTTGAGGAAGTAAGCACCTCGGCGATGGAGAAGATGAAAGCAACCTATGGTGCTCTTGATGAAGACACCGGTTTTTGGGTTGAATGTCTTTGCCGCAGAGGATTCGAGGATGAACATTTCCAGTGGCGGCGGAAGTTAGATTACAATAGAGAGCAATTACATATGGACAGAACCCTTTCAAAGCTAATTGCAAACTATGATGCCAAAAAAGGAGGAAAGTTATGACAAGCTTGCTGCATTGCCACCATTGGAAAAATAGATTGAACAATTCCCCACTGAAGTAATTCGAGGAAAGAACCTGAAGTGGTAATTCACCCTGAAGCTGCAATGGAAGTAATTGAGCAGAGAGTTATGAGGCAGAGGAAACAGGAGTCCGGCAAACAAGGTGAAGCCCATGGAATCTCGATACTCGAAAAACTGTTGCATTCATTGAAAAACCTCTGAAGGCGTAGCAACTTGCTGGGCCCGATCGTCGTAAAGCCTACTTAGAGGATGTTTGCTCAGGAATTTGAAGAAGATACTGAGAAAGAAAGCACTGAGAAAGATGAGGAATCTGAACTTGATGATCTTTTCAAGGAAGGTTTTGGTGAATATGATGTCTCCACCAAAAGACTTAATGGACCGGCCTTGCTTCGGTTAAAGGCGATTGAGTCGAAAAGAAGAAAAAGGTTGCTACTTATGTGTCGAGTTGAGATGACCGAAAAAAAGAGGGAAGCTAAGAAAAGTTGGGGAGGCCAGGAGAATGATTCATTGAGGAGGAGAGGTACCAAAGCAGAGGAAGAGGATGTGGCCTCATGTGAACAAATGGATGCCCATTGAAATGAATGAATGGGGAAGCGGCCAAGAGGAGTTTGCGTTCAATTATGATATATTGCGAGACTTGGTCCGCACAAAAACCGATAGGGATGAAGCATTCATTGCCTACATCTTTTGAGAACTTAAGCGATATATGCCATAAATGGTTTGATTTATTTGATACTCACGGGTTATCAATTTGAAGGCTCTGGTGAGGATCAAGTATCCTCCATAGAGATACAAGAATGGGATGATCAACTATGACTTCATTCATGCAAACTTTGTGGATCATTTGAATATCACGGAGGTGACGGGGGGTGATACTCGGACCATCTAGAGAGAAAAATTTGAAGGAAAGATACTATGGCATATTCAACTGAAGCCACCAACAGATGAGATTGAATCGGATGAAGATTTATTATCTTGTTCCTTTTGTTTCAGTAGTTTTTGAAAAAAAAAAAAAAAACCAATGTAACTGGTACTTTTTGGTTTTTGAGCCTTAATGAAAAACTCTACTGATTTTTTGTTGATCAAAAGATAATTTCTCATTATCTTACTGATTATTTGATGATTGCCTTTTACTTGTTTTTACTTGCTTTTTGAATTGAAACCTGAATAGATGATAGGTTTATTTCTATTTATAAGCTTGTAACAAGATGGTTTCGGCATCATCAAAAAGGGGGAAATTGTTGGGAGATGAATTTAATAAAGATTTTGATTAGATCTCAAAACCCCTGAGTATGATATGTTTCAGGACAATCTTAGTAGTATAGGATCAGGTTTCAAATTATTATTAGGATTCAGGAAGTATCTGCATCATGTATAGTCAGCAGATATAGTTCAGGTAAGAATACATATTAGAGATTTGGTCTGAAAGATCTCAGAAGATTCCTGAAGACCAAAACATACTGAAGATCAAGAGAGCCTGAAGACTGAAGATCCTGAAGACAAAAGATCCTGAAGACAAGAAGATCCTGAAGGTTGTTTACGTCTTGAATCGAAGACCACTGAACAAGTCACTTCGATTTGATAGTGTTTATTCATTCTTAGTACAAACAAAGAGAATGTTATACGTTCGTGAACACTAAGAAAAATATCAGATCAGTGTGGTTGACTGAAAGAGCCATTTTGTTTGTCTCTGTTCAAAGGAAGATTTCAACCAATGAGGAGGCAACAACAACGTACTTTACTGACAGTGAAAGCGACATGTCCCTGAAGAATGTCAGCACTGATATTTGTCTTGTTCACAGAAATTGGTGATTTGCTGCTTGTCTAGATTTTTCCTAAAACATGCAAGAGTGCGTTCAAACCCTAATATAGTCGTTCATCAATTACTCAAAGAAGAAACCACCTAGATGATATCTCTCCAACATATAGTTTTTCAAGGTAGACACGGAGAGTTGCTATAAATAAAGAGGCCTTGGACATTTTCAAGGTTACGGAAATCAAGCAACTCCAGAGCTCATTCGTATTCAAGCAATCTTGTGAAGCACTCGAAACCCTAAGAATTTCCCAAGTGTTTCATCTTTGAAGAGAGCTCATTTACTAAGCCTAGATATAAGATATATCCAAAACATAGTTAGAGATATCCTAGCCTTTTACTTGTGTTTGATTGAAAAAGGATATCTCACCCTAGTTGGAAACCAACCAAAACCCAAACCCTTTGATTAGGTAGTTTGAGTGTGTAGTTGTTGGAGAAGTGAGAGTTGTAAAGAGTAAGTAAGGCTGCTTTGTGTTGATCTGAAAACTCTAGAGAAAAGTTAATGGTGATTGTTCAGTCTGAAAGCTTGTGTGTGTGTTATGTTAGTAAGCTGCAGTAGTTCAGCCTGAAAACTCGTGGTAGAAAGTTAGTAAGCTGCTAACTTCAGTCTGAAAGCTTAAGGTAGTAGAAGTAGTGTGTTAAGGAATTTCTCTAAGGATCAGAGAGAGTGGACGTAGGAGCTTGAGTCTCTGAACCACTATAATTACTGTGTTGTTTGCTTTCTATTTTCATTCTATCCTGTTGCATATTTTCACTGAAAGCATCATGAAGTTTTCTAATATTCAGCTGGAAACAATCCACTGAAATTGCATTAACTTGATCAGAGTCTTAACCACTTTTTCATTAAGAAAAGGTTTTTAGCAAAGTAAAACGAGTATAAACTTAGGGCCTACACATTCCACACTCTACATAATTTAGTCTGAGCAGGTTGTCAAGCCCGATCAACTCTCTTGAGTAGTCAGTAAGATTATTATCTACTCCAAGCTTATTTGAACTCTGTTGTAGAAACTCAAAATCAGTTGAGGTAATCTGAAGGCTCTGAAAGCCGCTCAGTGTTATTGTCTCAGTAGACTTTGACTCAGGGCATTTTGTGCTTCTCAGGACCGAAACTCAGGACAACCTGACTCTCTGATTATAGTATTTTATGAAAAGTTAAAAATTACTATACACTTGTATTCCCCATACACATGTGGAACTTCGTTTACCGGGACCAACAATCTCTTATAAAGTGATGTCTTATACTTATATGCTTAGTCAAAGAATGTTGCACAGGATTCTTGGAAATATTGATAGCACTAGTATTATCACAATAAACAGTCAAAATACCACTTTCCAACCCATAATCATCAAACATCTTTTTAAGCCATAGGAGTTGAGTGCAGCAACTTCCAGCAGCAACATATTCAGACTCAGCTGTAGATTATGAAACACAGTCCCGTTTCTTACTATGCCAGGATATAATGTTGTTTCCCATGTAGAAACATCCTTCACTAGTACTTTTTACATCATCACAATTACCCATTAATCTGCGTCATCATAGCCAACTAAAAGCAATTAGTATCCTTGAAAGTACCAAATACCTAGATCACATGTTCCAACTACATATCTTATAATTCTTTTTCTGAATTTAAGGATTAACTTGATATCTAGCACAAAAGCGAATCTTATACATAATATCGGGCATACAAGAAGTTAAGTACAAAAGACTTCCAATCATTGATCTATACAAAGTAGGATCGACATCTTTTCCAATCAAATCTTTATTCAACTTTTGAGTTTAACCCATAGGGGTTTTCATAGTTTTAGCAGTTTCCAGACCAAACCTTTTACCAAATTCTTAGCATATTTGTTTTGAGAAAAGAAAATACCTTCTTTTATTTGTTTAATTTTGTTGGGAAATTTATTAGTTTTGATGAAAGTTCTAAAACACTTGTAATAGGACCAGTCAGAACTGTTAGCTGGCTGATGATCTAGGTTTAGGACTAAGTTGACCAGTTGATAATTATTGTATAGAGCAACTGATGTAAAGATAGATAGATCACACATTGAGTAGTCTTCAGTCTATAAGACCAGAAGTGAAGACCAGAACACATCTGAAGTTATGAAGAAGAAGATAACAAGACAGAAGACCAGATCAGACTACATCAAAAGAAGTCAGTAAGTTGAGCTAAGAAAGCTTACATCTGGTGACTGTACAAGAAATGTAGATCAGTTTCTACTAATCTGATCAGTTCAGTAAAGTTGATTCAGGAGAATCAACCTATGTCAAACAAAATCGATCGGACAATAAGAATGAAGAATGGCCAAGTCCGGATTCATGGTACTTGCTAGTCGATGAAGAATCGACCGTTTTATGCAGGCCGATTGGGTTCGAGGTGCGAAAGGCTTAAAAAAGCTCGGCTAGAAAGGACAAATTGCACGCTTTCGGCCATGCCGGTTCTGAAGAACATCAAATCACCCCTGCAAACCTTCCTAAATTAGTACTAGATTCAAATTGCTCTCCAACGGCTCTTTGATTTCAAGGCCTATATATATGGGATCAAACCTTCTTTGTAACGTTACGGAAATTATCATCAAAGCTCAAGCTCAAGCAAATTTCCACCACGAAGAACACTCAAGCGAAGATTAATTTTCTAAGTGTTCATCAATAGTTCTTAGCTTTGAATTCTTATCCTTTAACTTTAGGCTACTCGGATACTAGGATAGAATTCGGTTTGGAATATACAAATCTTATACCCCAAACCCATAAAGTTAGGTTAAGTTTGTTAGCAAGATAGGAGACTAGGGTTTCTAGTTTACGATTTCTAGGATTGTTGAGTGAGAACTCTTGAAAAAAATTTGTTGTCTTGTGTTGGACTAACACATTAAACTAAGTCGTTTGGTTAAGTGAGTGCCCTGGCGATAAGGGAAGAGTGGGCGTGGGGCGAGTTGTCAAACCACTATAAATCTTGTGTGATTTATTTGCTTTACACTCTTTGCACTCTACTTACTTTTTTCTTACATGCATATTACGAGTGCGGATCGGACTTGCACCCTGCGATTGATCGATCGGTTTGACACCTTTGTCATACGGTCTAAAAAGCAGACTACTTCGAGAATCGATATAATGGTGATTTTTCACGCGGGTTAACTTATCTTCGCACAAAAGCAGTTAGGCGATAGATGCGAACTTATCGCTTCAAAATTTGTCGATTGAGTCGGATATCGATTTAATTCCTCGCCTCTGATCGAGGCTCTTGCTTATTCACACTTGATCCCACAAAAGTTTTAGAAGTCTATTCACCCTCCCCTCTAGACTTCTATCCTCGAAAAACCCATCGGGGACCTACAAAAGTAAGTATCGGGCGTTGGTTCTTCCAACCAAGCGGCTTTGAATAACATTGATTCTTGAGGAAGAACCTTTGTGGTCACTTGAACTGATCTTGAAAAATCCATTTTAAAAACTCATACTCTTCAAACTCACGTAAGCATGGATAACACATCCGGAATGAATCATGATCTTGAGTTCTCGTCATTAAGTCACCCTAATTGGTCTCTCGACATAGTGACCATTTGGGAGTCATCGACAACAGAATGAGGAGATTCTTGAGATAGGACCGATCATCATCTATCACTATAATCCGGTGAAGAAGGAGATCCTACTCAACCCGGTTGGAGCAAGAATCGAGAAAGAGTCCTTCGATGGGCCTTGAAGAAGAGAAAAATTGTCAATTTGGATCTTGTGGCTAGACATTTGATCATGAAGGCGGTGGATTCTACCCCTGGCGTGAGAAGGTCAAATATTTGAAGATAGCTAAGGAAGTTTGGGATACACTGCTTTGAAATCTGCAAAGGTAATGATTCGATTAAGGATGACGGACTACAAAGTTTAAGCGGTAAACTTTGAGAAACTAAAGATGTTACCAAATGAGACAATTGATCGACAAGATGGAAGAATTACTCGAGAGTCAGCAGCATTTGCGTGATCTAAATTTGAGTAATGTCGGACAAGGATATCAACTACAAGATTCGAGATCGACAAAGAAATGGGATACTACTTGATGATCAAAGATTGTCAAGATATTGGAACCATGAAGCCGAACGATCTATTTTTCAGTTTGAAAGCACATGAATTTGATTTGATTGACAGAAGCAGAGAATCAGATGATGGCCCTTCTGAAGCTACCACAACTACGAAAAATGTTTAATTCAAAAATGGCTAGTAGCGATTCACGATCGTTAACGATGGGAAACATCATCAGCAAAGACGAACAAATTGCTCTGCTGACCAGAAAACTTGAACTCTCAAACATTCAAATAGGAAAGTACAGAAAGTTTTACAAAGACTATAAACAGAGCAGAGAAGGAGACATGAGATCTACTGAAAGATCACAAGAAAGTGATCATTCTGATGACATAAGAGTCGATCGAAGAGATGACCGAAGAGATGACAGAAAGGATGATCACAGAGGAGACAGACGTGGTGACAAATCAGAAAGAAGGAGTTCTGATTACAAGCAAGGAGGAAAGTCACCTGATAGAAATTATCGAAGAAATGATTCACCTAACAGAAGAGTATCTGGAGATTCAGGAACGTGTTTCAACTGCCATAAACCAGGTCACTATAGCACAGACTGCCCTGACCTAACCCCTAAGGAAAGAGAGGAGAAGAGAAACAGAAGAGAGCAACGATACAGAGATAGAAAAGCTATGATAGCAGATACATCTGGTATCGACGACTCTTACCTGCCATCAGATGACTCTGGATACTCATCTGTTGAAGATTTATGTCTGACAACCAACACTGACGATGTCAACGATCTGAATTTCTCATCTGATGATGACATCTGTCTGATGTCCAGAGAAGCTGACCAATCTGAGGTAATCTCTAAACCTTCTGTGGTTTCCTGTTCTACACCTGTTGTGCTGAGCATATCTACTGGAGAGATTAACCTGCAGGTCTACAATGACCAATTGCTTGATGATCTCTCCAATGCAATAGATACTTATACAAGAGTGGAAGTTGAGAATGATAACCTAAGGGCAGAGAATGTCCGGCTTGTAAAAGAAAATAAAGAGAGTAGAACTGCTGAACAGAAATTGACTGAAACTGTTCAGAAGATGACCATAGAACTGGATGTTCTAAAAGTTGGTTCTTTTGATCAGGGAAGGTTGATTAATGAATAGCAAACTACCAATCTAAAACAAGCAGGAGATCTCAAAGTCCTTCAGGCTAAATTTGATGAACTCTTCCGAATGCATGAGAATCTAAAAGTCATTGAGGACAGAGAGCATAAGAAAATAGAGGTTTTCACGAAATCATCTAAAATTGTTCAAGATTTGAACAACTATTTTGTGTGCCAACTGATAAGAAGGTAATTGGGTTTGAGAACCCTTCTAGATCCTCAAAAGTCCCGTCTGGTTCACATCAGAAAAGTGTAACCAAACGAGTTTCTGATAAAGATATAAATTATGCCAAATTTGTATCAGATAAGGGAAAAGGACCAGCTGATCAGGCAAGGCGAGTGTCAGGTCAGAAAGGGAATAGAAATGGAACCCAACTGATCAGACACCAGCCGAGGAATCAACAGAAGAATCCTGTTCTTCTGAAGAGACCTCAGCTCAGTCAGCAGAGAATGCCTCAGCCTGGACCATCTCGCAAGGGACAGTCCCATCTGAAGTCAACTCAGTCCAAGCTGCCTAACCAGCAAGCTAAAGGTAAACTGAACAAACCATCTGTGTAGAAAAGATACGAATCTTTTGATGGTAGCAGTCGTACCTACCCTTATAATCAGAAATCAAGGACTGCTGCACCTGAGTCTTCTGATTCATCCAAGGCTCACACTAGTAATCATACTGATCGAAACACACATGATGAGACATATGATTATGTAGATGCATATGGGAGACAAATAAGGCTTTCTGATCTTGAAGATTACAATAGAAATGCCTTGTTTGTCTAGATTCCAAAAGGTATAGCTAACCCCCCAGGACCAACCTCTACTAGGGTACCTAAAGTCTGGTTTGTTCGCAGGTTCGCGTGGGATTGGCCAATAAAGGAGGTGTACAAGCAACTATCTGGTACATAGATAGTGGATGCTCAAGGCACATGACTGGAAGTCAACACCTTCTCAGCAATTACATTGAAAAACCAGGCCCACGAGTTCTCTTTGGTGACGACAACTTTAGTTTTACCAGAGGAGATGGAACCTTAGTGAATGATGATGTACAGGTTACAGGCATTTCATACGTTGATGGTTTAAGGCACAACCTGTTATCTGTATCACAATTCTGCGACAACGATTTTAGTGTTGAGTTCTCGACAGATAGATGCACAATCAGAAATCAAGTTACTCAGCAGATCTTGCTAACTGGTTCCAGAAAAGGAACAATCTACACTGCAGATTGGGACAGTTGTCCAAGAAATGCATGCTTGATTGTTAAGAGTACCAAAAGTGTCACTTGGCTCTGGAACAAGAGAATGAGTCATTTGAACTTTAAAACTCTTAAGATAGCAAGGATGTCCTTGGTTGAAGGTCTCCCGAATGAAGTTTTCTCTAAGGATCAGACATGTGCCGCATGTCAGAAGGGAAAGCAAGTCAAGGCTTCATTCAAATGGATTCCTTCTCCTCCATCCAGTAGAGTATTGCAACTGCTCCATATGGATTTGTTTGGACCAGTTACACCTCTTAATTTCAGCGGACGCAAATACACTCTGGTGGTCGTGGATGATTATTTCAAATTCACCTGGGTTGTATTCTTGTATAAGAAGAATGAAACTACAACAAAACTACCTGAACTTCTCAAGAAGAATTCAGCATAGTGAAAATCAGATCATATAAAGGTACAGAATTCTTGAACCAGTTTATATCTGGTTTTTGCTCTGAGTTTTGTATACATCATGAGACATCAGCTGCCAGAACACCACAACAAAACGGCGTAGTAGAAAGGAGAAACAGAAAACTTAAAGAAGCTGCTCGCACTATGTTAGCTGAACATGCCACACCAAATTGTTTCTGGGCAGAAGCTATCATCACTGCATGTCATACCCAGAACAGATGTTCTCTAACTAAGATTCAATTCAAAACACCCTATGAACTGTGGAAGGGCAGAAAACCTCGTGTTTCCTACTTTCATGTGTTCGGGTGCAAGTGTTTCATTCACAACAATGGGAAGAGTCAGTTGAGAACCTTCGATGCCAAGTCAGATAAGGGTATATTCTTAGGATATTCCTCAACCAGCAAAGCATTTATGGTTTTCAACAAAGGAACCCTAGTTGTGGAAGAGACGCCTCATGTGGTCTTTGATGAATCAATATCTGATCCGTAGAAATCTGCCGCAGAACAAGTCGTACCTAATAAACCAGAATCACTGAAAATGGATCAGTTGAGGATCAAAGAAAAGGATCCAAAATACATCACTGTATACATTCCTAACTTTGACCTTTATGATTCACCAGGTCAGTCAGACCCTAAGGTACGTACAACTGTCAGTGTAGAAGTTGGTACATCTGAGACAGTAACAACTGAACCATCTGGTTCAGGGGGAACACTTGATGTTCCAACAAACAGACTTCAGCATATGATGAGTCCAACATCAGCTGAGATATGTCCATGCCAAGTGGATCCTACTGAAGTACCTCTCCCAGTCTCTAGTGATGAATAATTATCAAAAGAGGATGATGTTCTCCAAACTGATGAAAATCAGGGAAGAAGGGCCTGGATAACCAGTCATCCAACTGACCTGATCATCGGAGACCCATCTGATAAAGTTCAAACTAGACATCAGATTGATGAAAGTGCAATGTATTATTGATATCTGTCTTTGAAGGAACCTCTCACAGTTGAAGAAGCTCTTCAAGATGTAAACTGGATTCTAGCCATGCAAGAAGAACTAGAGCAGTTTGAAAGGAATCAAGTTTGGGAACTTGTAGACAGACCAACTCATCAAGATGTGATTGGTACTAAGTGGGTCTTCAAGAACAAAAAGGATGAGCACAATGTGATAAATAAATAAGGCAAGACATTGCGAAGGGATATTCTGTCGGAAGGGATTGATTATGATGAAACCTTTGCACCAATCTTTCGTCTTGAAGTCATTAACTATTTACGGCTTATCTTTCTCAAAGGATTTCTTGTGTGTCGGATGGATGTAAAGAGTGCATTTCTGAATTGAATACTGATTGAAGAGGTGTATGTTGAATAACCTCCTGGATTTGAAATGAATAATCAGGTATACCGTTTAAAGAAGGCTCTTTATGGCCTGAAACAGGCTCCTAGAGCTTGGTATGATACATTGTCCCAGTTCTTGAAAGAAAATGGTTTCACTAAAGGACTGATTGATAGGACCTTGTTCAGAATAGAAGATGGTGATGATATTCTGATGGTTCAAATTTATGTGGATGATATTATCTTCGGATCTCCCAACAAGAACTTATGTGATAAGTTTAGTAAAGCGATGTAAAGGAAATTCGAGATGTCCATGATGGGTCGGATGAACTACTTTCTAGGTCTTCAAGTTAAGCGAGGCTCATATTGGGATCTTAAATCATCGGGTAAAGTATATAAGGAATATACTAGCTAAGTATGGAATCCAGAATTGCAAAGCAGCAAAGATTCCAATGATGACTGCCTTCAAGATGGATCCAGATGAGAGTGGTCAGAAAACTAATCAGAAGGAGTTTAGGGCTTTGATTGGATCTTTATTATGCTGTTGCCCGATGGGCAGATATCACCGCTGCGGTAGGTGTATGTGCCGCGAAACCAAATCAGCGAGCCACGATAGCGACTAAGCGATTCTTAAGTATCGGAAGGCTGTGAACCTCGGTTTATGGTACCCTGCAGATGATAATCTAAAGCTTACTGGGAAACTCTGATTCTGATTATGGAGGTTGTTGGATAGACAGAAAATCAACCTCAGGTACATGTCAGTTTCTGGGAAGTAAACTAATCTCTTGGTTTTCAAAGAAGCAGACATTTGTTGCCACATCTACTACTGAAGAAAAATATATGGTAGCAGGAAGTTGTTGCTCCCAACTGCTCTGGCTTTGTCAGCAGCTGAGGGATGATTATAACATTGTAGCTACGAATGTGCCTATCTTACGTGCGATAATAGTGCAATTGATATAACACGAGAATCGATTATGCATACAATCTGCAAAGCATGTGGACATCGACATTATTTTTATCAGAGATCATGTGGAAAAGAAGAACATCAGAATGGAAAAGATCTATACTGATAATCATATAGCTGATATCATAACCAAGCCTATAGCTGAAGTCAAATTTAGAGAACTATGCAATGAGCTAGGGCTTCTGGATCTTGGAGAAGATGCACCAGAATATTTCGGTGGCTTAATCTCCAATACCAGTTGGTCACGTGACTGATCAGGTAAGACGGTCAGTTGAAGAAGGAACTTCAACTGATCAGATAGGATCAGTTTGAAACTGATCAGAATAGGGATAACAATTGAAGGGGGAAACGGAACTTCAACTGATAAGGAAAATATGTGACTGATCAAAAGAAAAACACTGTTGGGAATTATGGTTAAGGGATAGGCAGAAATTAAGATTAACACAGAACAATCGTCAGAAAAAACTCCATGTAGTATTGACTGATTACGATATCAGTCAATCAGATACACATTTCTGACTCGTCTATACTTGTTCTGTCGAGTTTACTTGATCTTATCTATTTCTTTACTGTACTCAAGTACATATGACGCACGTCCTGCAAAAAATTTAATGCAGACATGGGGAACATGTATTAAAACACATTTATTACGCTTTTTTAAATCCAAAAGCTGCCGGATTAAAACCCTTGACCACACGATTTGCTTTAAAATAAATCGCTTGATCTCAATCGTTCATTTCATTTAAACGATTGAAATCAGTGTCATGTTTTTCCAAAATCTCTTTTCCCTCCATTTCTATAAAAGCTTAAAACTTCTTTGCCCTAAATATTTATCACAAACACTTTTCCCCAAAATTCACTTCACACTTATGCAAAATCTCTGAAACTTACTCACTCTGTTTTTCAAATCATATTCAATAGTTTCTGGTAATGTTCCTAAATATAATCTATTTGGATATACTACTGAACTTTTTTTGCATATGTGGGTTCTAGATTTATCTCTTTAATGTTGCTTAACCACGAACGTGTTTTTGCAAATTGCTGTTCATAGTCCTATTTATCTTTTTACTCATGATATGTATATCTCACAGATGGCTAAACACAGAATCGGGGAAATTATGTGCAATTTTTCCACCCTTCTCAAACAAGTTATGGAAGATAAATATGTAGTATTTGGGGTAACTCGAGACCCTGAATCGATGGAGGTAGAGCAAATTCTAAGGGACAACAACTTGGAACATTTTTTCTCCAAAAACAAAAAAATCATGTCTGATATGAAGCCTTGGAGTTTCTTGAAATCTGGAAGTCTTGAGCAAGGAGATGAACTTAAATCGTCGATTGAATGGGGAAAATATTTTTGTCTCAAATGTTGATTTGATCGAGACTCTTTGCTCTACCAAGAGGAAAGATTTCACAACTCACTTCTGAGAGAAGATGAGAATGAGAAGATTTGTGATGAATTATTTAGAGAAGCTGACAAAAGTCACACTTCAGGGTTCGTAAAACCAATGCTCAAGAGGAAGTACAGACTGCTGTTTGAAATCATATCCAAGACCATACTGGGCATCTCTTTTAGTCATGATGGGCTAACAGCTGTGAAGATGCACTGCTTGGCCGCTCTGGTAGATAGAGCAAAAAACATTGTTGATGTTGCACGGATGTTGTTCCAGATGTTGGACAACATTCTGCACAACATCTTAAATTTGCCCTTTCTCCTAACAATGACTCTGTTTTATTAGATGTGTTTTTCTATGTTTCCTACATTGCAGGTTGAAGACAATTTTGGATATTGTCAAGCGGTTGCACTGATGGAGTAAGAATAGAAAGATCATGGGTGGTTACACCAAGATCATGGAGATAGTGGAGGAGATCTTCAAGGCTGTCCACACCAGTGGATAGGACAATCTTGGTTGATGCGTATGTCTATAAATAAATTTGCATTGGTCGACATTCATGTTTCGAGTTAAAGTGAATCCCATTTGCTCTACTCCAAACTTAAGAGAGTAGCATCAGAGACCTGTTAGTGAGTGGAGTGTGAGGGTCGATCTATCTATACCTATTTGTCTTGGTCGAGTGTATTCCAACATTTCCCATCAGTATTGTGTTTATCTTAGTAGATCAAGTTTTAGGTTGAATACGATCACTAGTTACTTGTTCGAATAGATTGATTTTTGGTGTGTGGTTTTTCACTACACCTTTTAGGATCTTGTAAAAAGGTTCATGTGTATCTCACTACTTGTTATAGTGATGTTTTTAACCATGAGGTTAAGTATAGTCTTATTATAGACTATACACAATTTTGGAAAATCCTTTTGCCTGCGATTTTTTTATACTTCATTTGTCATATGTTGTTTTACATGTTGCACAACATTTTCAACAACACTCTGAAAATACTGCCTTTTTTACTTTTCGGTTGGTACGAGCCGTAAACTTGATACACTAATTTAAAGGTCTTGTGTTTTAAAGTGTGTTTTTGCAATAAAATATCCACTAACTCCTTCTTTAAAACATCCGATTTTGGATGGATCAAATTATCCCTACTAGAAACCCAAAAATGCATGTATATTAATTCTAGATGAGAGAGCATGGCGTAGTGTATTTATCTGGTTGGAACCCTCCAAAAATAGTGGGTGATATCGATGGAGAATCATAAGTCAAAAGGAGATTGATTGGTCCGATGATGAATGCACATCGGCCAATTTCAATTCTAAAGCAATCAATGCGATTTTTCTTCACTCTTGATGTTTCTATGTTTAAACTGATATCTAATTGTGTTTCTTCTAAGGATGCATGGGATATATTGCAGGAACGTTGTGAAGGATCAGAAAGTGTTCGAAGAACTAGACTCAGAATATTGGGAACCAAGTTTGAAAACTTGAAAATGAAAGATGATGAGAACATTTCATCATCTGATGAAAGGATAAGTGAGATTGCTAATGAGTCACACTCACTTGGTGATCGATTTCCAACACTTTCGGTTAGTTAATAAAATACATAGAATTGTTCCTAAACAATTTGATGCTAAAATATGTGCAATAGAATAGGCTAATAACACTGATTTATTGAGTCAAAAAGATTTGATAAGTATTTTGAAAACTTATGAGATTAACTCAAATATGTTAGATGATGATAAACATGAGAAAGATAAAGACAAGAAAGTACTTGCTTTTAGAGGTGAAACTTACGATAATGTTGGTAAACATCCTTATGTGATTGAAGTTGATTACGATGATGATGTTTCGATATATGTGATGAAAATGTTTTGGACAATTTGCTCTTATCACTAAGCAATTCAAATCTTTTCTAAAAGGAAAGTTCGAGGAAGACCAAATGGTCAATTTCAATCAAAGGATAAGTTTAACCAAAACTCTTCTCCTACGATAAAAAGCTTGTTCCAAGTGGGTCTTCGATTTCAAATAACCTGAAACAATTCAATAAGGATAACAAGTTCAAATATGATCCCGAGTACGAGAAAAAAAGGTTAAATGTGATGCATGTTTTGGATATGGTCACTATCTTTAATGAATGTGCTAATACTATGCTTAGGAAGAAAATGAACTTTAATCTTTTACCTTAAGTGATGATTACGATGATGAAAGCTGATTTTTGGTAAATGTGAACTAAGTGTTATATACGCTAGAATAGTTTATGATGATACATTTGATGATGATCCACGATGATTATTAGTGCGAAGTGATTAGGATGTTCATACAACATACGAAACAACATTGGACAATATAACTATGTGATTAAGCTGTTTTCTTTGGAACTATGCGAATCTTTGAAACATCAAAATCTCTTGATTGTGACTCGAATATCTGAAGCTTAAAAGCCCGATATAGAAACTCAAAAGCGGTGTTGAGTTCCTTATCTTTAGAAAATTAGAGATCTGAAAGAAAATCTTTTGAAGCTTGAAGTTCTTTTAACTAGAAAAGATGTGGAAATTTCTTCTTTGAAAGATGAACTCAAGTGCACTACTCTAAGTTTTAAAAAGTTTTCTGCAAGCACTACTGAATTCAATGAGGCATTAATGATTGGTAGATCTGATAATGTTGGACTTGGTTTTGTGAAAACTTCTGAAAATACTCCTTTATCTTGTGAACCTATTTCTTTTGTAAAAGCTGGAACTTCTTTGCATAAATCTTTGAAAAGGTAAACAAAAAGAAATCGATGGTTTGTTTACAGAGTATGTCTGTTTTTATTGTGCTGGAGTAGGTCATATTCGTCCATATTGTTCTAAGTTAAGAAGAGACTTAAAAGCTGGAATTGTTTTACCTGATAAAATTGAACACCCTATAAAATAGGTTACCAACACTAAAAAGTTGATTCATAAGAACATGTCATGTAATGTTGTGTATACATCTTTGAAAGCATGTGTTCCTGGATCTTGGTACTTTGATAGTGGTTGTTCTAGACACATGTCTGGTCAACTTAATTATTTATCTGATTATACATCATGTAATGGTGGTCATGTTACATATGGAGGTGGTTCAAAAGGTAAAGTTGTTGGTAAAGGATCCTTGAATGTTCCTGGATTTCCAAAGTTGAAAAATGTATTGCATGTAAAAGGTCTACTTTCTAATCTTATTAGTATTAGTTAGTTATGTGATGATGATTTACATGTAAAGTTTGACAAGAATTCATGCTATGTGTTTGATAAAAATGATGATTGCTTAATGACTGGCAAAAGATCTGCTGATAAATGTTATTTGGTTGGTACAAATCATACTTGTAAAAGTGCTAAAGCAGATGATATTTTCTGTGGCATCAAAAAACTTGGTCATGCTAATTCTGAAGTATTCGAAATTGCATAGACTAGGTGTTCTTTGTTGGGTTACGGATCTTAACTTTGAAAAAGGAAAAATTGTGGACCATGCGAGAAAGGTAAGCAAAGGACAACACATCAAATGTTGTCGGCATGTACAACAAAGCAGTGTTGTGAATCGATTCATATGGATCTAATGGGTCCCTCTGAACCTGAAAGTTTAGGTGGAAAAGAGGTATTCATATGTTCTTGTAGATGATTTTCTAGATATACTTTGGTTATTTTCTAAAAAAAAATCGGATACCTTTTACGAGTTCAAAATTCTTTACAAAAGGTTCAAAACTGTTTTATGTTTAAAGATCGGTAGGATAAGGTCTGATCATGGAAGAGAATTTGAAAACAGTTTGTTTACTAATTTTTGTGAAAAGAGAGGTATTTTGCAAGAGTTTTCTTCACCTAAAGCTCCTCAACAAAATGGAATTGTTGAAAGAAAGAATAGAACTTTGCAAGAAATGGCAAGAGTTATGCTAACCTCAAAAAGTCTTTCTAAGAAATTCTGGGCTGAAGCTTTGAATACTGCTTGTCACATTGTGAATAGAGTCTATATTCATTCTAGTAATAATTGTACTCCCTATGAGATTCTGAATAACAAGAAACCAAATTTGAAATATTTTCATGTGTTTGGTTGTGTTTGGTTGTGTTTGTTACATTTTGAATGATAGAGATCAGTTGCACAA
Organism: Stenogyne calaminthoides; assembly: GCA_037126765.1. Taxonomy (NCBI): domain Eukaryota; kingdom Viridiplantae; phylum Streptophyta; class Magnoliopsida; order Lamiales; family Lamiaceae; genus Stenogyne; species Stenogyne calaminthoides. The sequence continues at coordinate 27,264,848 of JBBCBC010000016.1, forward strand.
GTTTGATTCTAAGAGTGATAAAGGATTTTTCTTAGGATATTCTAAGAATAGCAAGGCATATAGAATCTATAACTTGAGAACTGATACAATGCAAGAATCTGTTAATGTGGTATTTGATGAACTTGCATGTCTTGCAGGTAAAGTGCTGAAGATAATGTATCAGATTTGATAAAAGTATCCAGAAATACTGATGACACTGAAGATAGTAAAAATGTTGATCAGAATCAGAATGTTCTCAACATCTGATGCAACATTACCCAAAAGTTCAAATACTGAAAATCTGTCACAAGATTCACAGTATCCAAAACATTTGGTTCCCTCAACAAAGATAATGAAAAGTCATCCATCAGATCAGATCATTGGATAAGATACCAATGGTGTACAAACTAGAAGAAGAATGGGTATTCATATCAATAACCTTGTAAGATCAGTTTGCATGTTATCCATATGCAATCAGGTAACCTTTGAGTGTTATCATTCTGAAATTGAGCCTAAAAATGTGAAAGAAGCTCTTGATGATGAAAATTGGATAAATGTTATGCATGAAGAGCTTAATCAATTTGAAAGAAATGATGTTTGGACACTTGTACCTAGACCTAATTCTGATATTAATGTCATAGGAACAAAGTGGATTTTCAAGAATAAAACTGATGAATCTGGTAATGTAGGTCCCAATAAGAGGAAAAACCCATGTGCGCGGAAGATACCATGTAATGCATATAAAACAGGGGTGAGGGCAGGGTGATTCTAATTTTTTGTGTTTTAAGCTCATGTGTTGTGTTTTGCTTATAATTGAATGCATATGGCAAGTAAGAACATAAAGCAGTAAAGAACACACGATTTTATAGTGGTTCGGACAACCAGTCCTACGTCCACTCTTCCCTATCAGCAGGGGCACCAACTTAACCAACTGGACTTAGTTTTACGTGTTAGTCTAACACGATACAACAGATGTTTAATGAGTTCTCACTCTCACGGGCTTATCTCCCTCACGGGATTGCCTACCCTCCCTTTCGGGATTGCTTAGATGTTTACCGAGTTCTCACTCAAACGGGACTTATCTCCCTCACGGGATTGCCTACCCTCCCTTGCGGGATTGCTTAGATGTTTAACGAGTTCTCACTCACCTACAAACTTAACCTATCAAACTGATTTGGGTAAGGTTTGTTTGGTTTCCAACTAGGTTGAGATTTTCCCTTACATTTGTTTAGCCTCAATGCTAAGGATGGGAAAATCTCTTTAAGCTTAAGATATTACATTTGGGCTTAGATCTAGGATAGAACACTCTTGAATATATGCGTGTATTTCTTGCTCGGTGTTCTATGGTGGAAATCTTTAGATGATTTGGCTTTTTGGATGTTTCACGTATTTCCCACACTTCCGTAATTTGATGGAAGAACTTGTATTTATAGTGTGGATTTGAATATTACCGTTGGATGGAGTCACATTCAAATCCATACTATCTAACTTTACTTGACCTTTTGAACTTATTGTCTTCCTCTCATTGGTCCCGTCAATTTGAATCTCATTTATAATCTTGAGGATCATTACGAGTCTTGAGATTACTCGATCCTCGGCTTCTTTGAACTCGGGCTTCCTTGGACTCAAGATTCTTGACTCAGCAGACTTCTCTTGGCCGGACCTTATACGTCGGGTATCTTGACACTTTCGAACTTCTTGAGTTGACTCTTCGACTTGGACATCGACCCTCGAGTCCTTCTTTTCGAGCTAATCGATCATCAAGCGTTCTAATTCTCGATGAACATGACGGATGACTTCTCTTACGATGACTTCTCTTACGATTTCTTCTACTTTGATCCGGTATCGAGTTTCTTATTTTCGATATTTTTATTTCTTCTACTTTGATCGTCGGCTCACTGATCGGATCGATATGCTTATCAGTCGGCATATCGGTTTATGCATCAGTTAAATACATCGAGGTTAGCATATCGGGGTTAGTTGCATCGGGTTATCTTATCGATCTTGATCACGTCGATCTCGTCGATCTCATCGATCCTCTTCGATCTGCAACCTCCTCTACGATCGGTCATCGGTCATTTGATCTTCGATCGGTGGCTTAACTTTTCTTTTCTTCTAATTTTGCTCGGCTCATGGTTAACTCGGAACTCATCTTACTCATCTAATCTCGATCAATCTCAAATGCTGGCCTCGTCTAATCTCGATCATCTATCGTCGATTTCGTGAGTTCCCCTCGATTTGTTCTTTCGTTCCCCCCTCAACTTGTTATCCGTAAGTTAGCTTCAATAACACAAGTTGATAATGTTTTCGCATAATTCATCAAAACTAAAATACTCTGCTCGATGCGATTGTTGGTATCAGTTCGGATTGTCATCTTGAAAATAGTGATCTTTTGAACTCCGCTTTTGATACCAATTGTAGGTCCCGATAAGTTGTAAAACCCATGGAGCGGAAGATACCATGTAATGCATATAAAAAACAAGGGTGAGGGCGGGGGTGATTCCAAATTTTTATTTTAAGAACGATGTCTTTGTGTTTTGCTTATAATTGAATGCATATGGCAAGTAAGAACATAAAGCAGTAAAGAACCCACGATTTTATAGTGGTTCGGAGTCCAACTCCTACATCCACTCTTCCTTATCATCGGGGCACCAACTTAACCAACTGGACTTAGTTTAACGTGTTAGTCCAACACCCAACCAGATGTTTACCGAGTTCACACTCAAAGCGGGACATATCACCCTCATGGGATCGCTACCCTCCCTTTTGGGATTCTAGATATTTACCAAGTTCACACTCGAATGGGACTTATCACCTCACGGGGATCGCCTACCCTCCCTTTCTGGATTGCTAGATGTTTACCAAGTTCTCACTCAACCTACAAACTTATCCTACCAAACTGATTTGGGTAAGGTTTGTTTGGTTTCCAACTAGGTTGAGATTTTCCCTTACATTTGTTTTAGCCTCAATCTTAAGGATGGGGAAAATCTCTCTAAGCTTAGGATATTGCGTTTGTGCTTAGATCTAGGGTGGAACACTCTTGAATATATCGTGTATTTCTTGCTCGGTGTTCTATGGTGGAAATCTTTAGATGATTTGGCTCTGTAGCTTGATGGTGTTTTCCGCATTTCACTGCTCTTCCACACTTTAGAATGAAGGAAGAACTTGTATTTATAGTGTGGATTTGAATGTTACAGATTGGAGAGAATCACATTCAAATCCATACTATTCTGTAAGTTCTGCAAACATTTTCAGTTTTGGTTGTCTTCCTCTCATTGGTCCCGCAATTTGAATTCTAAGCGCTTATAATCTTTAGTTTCTTCCGAGTCTCGGGATCTTGATTCTATCGAGCCTTGAGGTTTATCTGAGCCTTGAGGTTTCTTGATTCAGCAGAGACTTCTCTTGGCCGGACCTTATCGTCGAGCATATTGATTTTTCGAACTTCGCGAGTTCAACTCTTACAATTCGAGACATCGACCCTCAGTCGCTTTTACTTCTTGACCCTCGAGGTCCCTTGACTCAAAGCATCGATTTCTTCTTGCGATCGATCGGCTCGTGATCGGATCAACACTTCTTCAGATCAACATATCAGGATAGCATCAGGTCAGTACATCAGGTTAGCATATCAGGTTTTCATATCTGATCTCCATCACGTCTGATCTTGATCGATCCTAATATCTTTCATCTTCGATTTGCAACCTTCTTTTACGATTTCTTTGGCTTTAGCTTTTTCTTCATATTTGATTTGCATTTCATCGATTAACTAAGAACTCATCTTACTCATCGATCTTGATCGGTCTTGTCTCTGTGACCTCATCGATCTCGATCATCTACGTCTGATTTCGTGAGTTCCCCTCAATTTGTTCTCTCGTTCCCCCTTAACTTGTTATCTGTAAATTAGCTTCAATAACACAAGTTGATAATATTTTGGCATAATTTATCAAAACTAAAATATCCCAATAGGTAATATTGTGAGAAATAAGGCTAGATTGGTTGCTCAAGGATATACTCAGATTAAAGGAATAGACTTTGATGAAACTTTTGCTCCTGTTGCTATAATTGAATCTATTAGATTACTTCTTGCTATTGCATGTTTCATTAACATTAACTTGCATCAAATGGATGTTAAAGCTGCTTTCTTAAATGGTATTCTGGATGATGAAGCTTATGTTGAACAACCTAAAGGTTTTGAAAATCTGGAATTTCCTGATCAAGTTTACAAGTTAAAGAAAGCTTTGTATGGTCTAAAACAAGCACCTAGAGCTTGGTATGGTAGACTTACTGATTTCTTACTTGAGTTTGGATTTTTGAGAGGTGAAGCTGATAGAACCTTGTTCATTAAAAATTCTGAGAATGATATCATGGTTGCTCAAATATATGTTGATGATATTTTATTTGGTTCAATTAGTAATGATATGCTTGAGAGTTTTGTTAAAGAAATGACATGTACCTTTGAAATGTCCATGGTTGGAGAACTGAATTTCTTTTTAGGTCTTCAAATCAAACAAATAAAAGATGGTATTTTATTTTCTCAAAACAAATATGCTAAGAATTTGGTGAAAAGATTTGGCCTTGAAACTGCTAAAACTATTAAAACCCCTATGGGTTCAACTCAAAAGTTGAGTAAAGACTTGATTGGAAAAGATGTTGATCCTACTTTGTATAGATCAATGATTGGAAGTCTTTTGTACTTAACTTCTAGTAGGTCCGATATTATGTACGATTAATGCGTCTTTGTCTTTAGATATCAAGCTAATCCTAAAGAATCACGTCTTAATTCTGTGAAAAGAATTCTAAGATATGTAGCTGGAACATGTGATCTAGGTATTTGGTACTCAAAGGATACTAATTGCTCTTTAGTTGGCTATAGTGATGCAGATTGGGCAGGTGATTGTGATGACAGAAAAAGTACTAGTGGAGGATGTTTCTACATGGGAAACAACATTATATCGCACAAAAAAAAAATAAATTGTGTTTCACAATCAATAGCTGAGTCTGAATATGTTGCTGCTGGAAGTTGCTGCACTCAACTACTTTGGCTTAAAAAGATGTTTGATGATTATGGGTTGGAAAGTGGTATTTTAACTATTTATTGTGATAATACTAGTGCTATCAATATTTCCAAGAATCATGTGCAACATTCATTGACTAAGCATATAAGTATAAGACATCACTTTATAAGAGATCTTGTTAGAATACATTTCTACTGAAAAACAGCTTGCTAATATTTTTACAAAAGCCCTTGATAATGAGAGGTTTTCTTTACTTAGAAAATCTCTTGGTCTTTGCTATATCTGAACATAAACACTAGATGTTGTAACAAATGTTTCACAACATTTGAAGCAACATTGTGGTTCTGATAACGTGTTTATCTGTTGTTTTAATTATGATTGAACTTTAAATGATAGTGTTGTGATCTTATTATTGAATCATGGTTTAGATACAGAGTCCTGGGCATATATCTCTTAAATGCATTGAAAAATAAAACACAACTTAGATGTGTAATCACTGAGTAACTATGGGACACGGAGCTCGCTACTACAATGTTCTCTTTTCAAAAGGTGATTAAATATACATCCATGTTTGTTCACAATCATTTGAGTAACTATGGGGCACGGAGCTCGCGACTACGATGTTCTCTTTTGAAAAGATGGATCAATATGAACATGTGTTCTAAAGAAAATTTTCAAAATATGCAACACTTTGATGATGAACTTCATGCAAAATTAAGTGTTGAGATATATGTGTGCCGACATTTTGTGAAACCTTAAATGATTCAAACTTTATCTATGATTTGTTTAAATTTCTTCTTAAGTTGAATTCGTGGTCAAACATGTTATTTAATCTGAATTGTGTTTATTTAAGTTTGATATGGTTCTTTTGTTTTTCAAAATTACTTTTGGCAGCTGATTACACATCACACGTTCACTCAAACTTAGTGGGTGGTTATTTTACTCCACTATGTTTCGGTTTTGTGGTGGTTTTTGTGTAATAACTTCCCTCTCTTATCTATTTATTTCAATTATTTTGTGTTGTTGTCCATTGTATGCTGAAAACATTTTGAGTTGCACATAGGAATCGAGGTTTGTTGATTTTACTTATGTTATTACTTTAATTCGGTCACTTATCTTCCTTTCCCTCCTATTTTTCTCATTGCATCATTTAATTGCCTTTGCTTTAATCTGATTGGACAGAAAAAGAGTGGGATGGATGATAAACCAAACCACCAGACTTCCACGATCATTCATCAAACACTCAAACCCTTCCTCTGCAGAAAACCCTCCTCCTTCTTCCTCTCCTAGAAAACTTCGAACCCTCTCGAACTTACTAGCAGCGAAATGGCGCACAAAACACATTATGATTCCACTAATGTTGGTGGATCATCCTCTTCTTAAAATACAAAACCTATCCCATCTGAATTTCCATGTCGATACTCCCAAAATCGTGATTAAGCTTTTGATCATCGAGCAAATCTTAGAGAAAAACCTTCTGTTCTTCCCGATATTTTTGTTGAGAATAAACTTATCAACATTAATGACTTTGTTGATCTCTCTGCTAAACCCTAGTAGAAGAACACGCTCCATAAATTCCTTGAAACCCCGTTTTAAAACCCCATTGAAAAATCTCTAACCCATCTCAACCCGCAGATGTTGAGATGAAAGCTTCGATTCCTCCGATTCGGATGGAATGGGGAGAAATTAAAGAACATCCGGCTTGAGAAAAAAGCAACTTGCTTCCAAGAGAGGTGTTGGGAAATGGGGAAAATGGAGAATGTCTCAAAGAAATCTTGGAAAGAAGGTTGATTATCTTGGTAAACGACCAAAAAGGGCGGATGGTGGTTTGATGACCTATTGTTGTTGAAGATTACGATGAAGAAATGGGTGACCCGATTCGACTGTTCTTTGAACCAAAAGATTTGGATGATGATCTTACTAGGGGGGAGTTAATGGCCAAAAAAGGAAAAGGAGAACAAAGAGGAGAAATGATCCTCCTGTGCATGTCACTGCTGATTTTGTTGAATCATCTGATTCAGAGAAAGAAGTAGAATCCCAAAAGGATTCTGAGGAAAATATGGAAAGTGATGAGATGGAACTGAAGAAGAACACGAGGGAAGATCACGAAGAAGAAGATGTAAGCTTCTTTGGAAACCAAACCCGATGATGAATGGGATCAATTGTTTGATGAGGTCTTGGAATCTAACTCGACTCGATTATAAGGTTGAGTATGGTAGAAAATCTCTTTGTTGTTAGATATATCTTTAAAAGGGTGATTATTGATGAAAGGATCATAAAAATACCGACTTTGAAATTTAATAATCTAATAGGTTTTCTTAAGAGTAGGTCTTTATTGCATGCTCTTCAATATGTCAAACCTTATTATGTGCAATGGGTTGCCGAATTTTATGCTAATCTGAAGAAAAGTTATGGAAATGTGCAATCTGCAAACTATGGGAAAGTCAGATTCAGGTACAATGTTGTCACTATTTCTCCTAGGTTAATTAACATTTTTCTAAAGACTAGAAACATGGAGGATGAGTCTAGTGAACTAGATATTGGTGAAGTAATGTCTGTGATAACTGGTGGGAGATATACTGAATGGACTCTTCAATTTTCTTGCCAAAAGCCCGACTTCTTTTGTACTCTGTGATACATAAATTGTTGGTTTCAAACTGGTTGCCTTCCAAAAATTCCACTGTGTTAACCAAAGAGCAAGCATTCTTTTTGTACAAGATTGTACACTTGAATAAATTCAACATGGGTCAGATTATCTTTGATAATCTTGTATCATATGCTGGTAAACACACTAAAGGAACCATCTTCCATATCCAAGCCTGATTTGTCAGATGTTGGATAGATTAGAGTTTTAAAGACCAAGGGGTGAGAGAATCGTGATTATGTTCCTAGTTTTGGTATATCTCATATTACGAAGGTGGTAAGTAAGGGTAGTTGATTTGCCTCGAAAGATAATGAGCGACAAAGCTGAAAATGTTGCCCATTACATTGGCAACATTCCAAAGATAACGGATGTGATTATATCCCTTCTGTTACCTTTTCAAATTCATTTATTTCTGTTCAAATTTAATCCATCCAGCAAAGTAAAGATGCTCTGATCATACAGAGAACCTTCTAGAGAAACCTGCTTTCTACTCCAACAGGGGGAGGTTCACCTGATGATGATGATGGTGATGATGGTAGTGATGGAGCTGGTCCTCTAGCCATGCAGGGGAGAAGTGTTGGGAGATGAATTTAATAAAGAAGATGTTGGGAGATGAATTTAATAAAAGATATATGATTTTGATTAAGATCCCAAAACCCCTGAGTATGACATGTTCAGAATGATCTTGATAGTTGAGTCAGGATTCTGTTTTAGAGTATTCAGGATGTTATCTGCAAAATATATAGTCAGCAGATATAGATCAGGATAGGTTCTGAAGACTCTGAAGAACTCAGTGTGTTTCTGAAGAAACTGAAGTTTCAGTATGAAACTTAAGTTTCAAGACTCGATAGAAAATCGAGAATCAAGACTTCGGTGAGAAATCGAAGTATCTCAAGACTTCGGTGTGAAATCGAGATCTTCAAGACTCAAGATGATAATCTTGAGGAACTAAGACTTCGGCATGAAGACCACGATATATCCGGTCGATATATCAGAAAGACTTCGGAAGACTCAAGACTCGGAAGACGAAGACTCAAAAGACTCAAGACTCGGAAGACTCAAGACCAAGATCAAGATCAAGACCGAAGATTAAAGATCAAGAATCTTGAAGGCACAAAGAATAATTGCGAAGACTCGATAATGTCTTGAATCTTTCGATATAAACCCTGAATGTTCCGAGGCTGAAAAATATCTATCGAAGGATGCAATCTTGAGAAGCTCGCGATTCCTTAGAAAATAGATATTGCCCCAAGACATTCCCATGCGGGCAAAAGGAACTAAGACAAAGTGTTGTTAAGGTTATATCAACTTTCGAGTTTGTAACCAAAATTCGTTGAAGGTGTCTACCTTTAACCGGAGACAAAAGTCAAAAGAGGAAGACAACATTGTACCATCTTGACCACGGCGGTGATGTCATTTGAAAAAGATGTCGGATGTACAAAAGTTCGATCGCAAAAAGTGAAGACCCGGCTACATGAAAATTTATTGCCTAAAACGTGTTAGGGAGTTTCAAACCTAAATATAGCCGTTCCTCACACCTTAAGAGGAAACTCACGAAGCTATCTCTCCAACGGATAGTTTTCAAGAGTGACCTTGGTGTATGCCTATAAATCTTGGTGACCCTCTACATTGTAAGGTTCACGGGGAAATTTATCATAACTCAAGAGCTCAAACTTATTATCATAAAAGTTAAAGCACTCGAAAAACTTAGAATTTCCCAAGTGCTTCTATATTGAAGAGAGCTCACTAAACTAAGCCTAGCTTGATAAGATTTATCAAAGCTTAGTCGAGATATCTAACCCTTTGCATTGTGCTTTATTGTAAAGGATATCTCATCCTAGTTGAAACCAACCGAGAAACCCCAAACCCTTGAGAAGGTAGTTGGAGTGTGTTTGTTGGTGAGAAGAGTTGCAAAGAGTTAGTAAACTACGCGGAGTAGTCGAGAAAACTCTAGAGGAGAAGTTAGTAAGCTCTGAGGTAGTCTTAAAGCTTGTTTGTGTTTGAGTTAGTAAACTACGGAGGTAGTCGAGAAAACTCAAGGTCGGGTTGAGTAAGTAAACCACGTGGAGTAGTCAAGCTTCGGGGGGAGTTGAGTAAAGTAAACTACGCGAGGTAGTCGAAAGCTCGAAGTGATTAGTGAATTTCTCGAGGATCGAGAGAGTGGGCGTAGGAGCTTGAGTCTCGAACCACTATAAATTCTTTGTGTTGTTTATTGCTTTCTTTTACGTCTTGCTTAATTTGCATTGACTTGATTTTGAAAGCATACTTTTCGCGATATTGAGTTGGAATCAATCATTTGAAGTTGCATAAGCGAATCACGGCTTAATCACTTTTCCATTCGGGGAAGATTTTAAAGAAAAGCTTAAAAGCGAGTATAAACTAAGGGTCAACCATTACGCACATCGAGTAGCTAGAACGGATAGTTACCAAATGAACTTACTCTTACGAGGGTTGATAAGTTGGTTATCGATCCAAGCAACTCGGGATCTCTGATACTCGGGACTTCGGTTAGGATTATCGAGGTATCTGAAAGCATTTCAGGATCCTTGTCTCGAAGAGACTTTGACTCGGAAGCGATCTGTCTTCCGAACCTAATCTTGAGGATTATCGATTTGGTGACCTCGATGAAAAAAAAGTTTTAAAAAACCTTAACACGTGTATTCCCCATACACGTGTAAGACTTCGTTTGCAGACGGGACCGGCGAAGATTTTGATTAGATCCCAAAACCCCAAGTATGACATGTTCGAGGATAATCTTGATAGTTGAATCGATTTGGTTTAGAGTGTTCGGGGATGTTATCTGCACCATGTATAGTCGGCAGATATAGATCGGGTTAGATTCGAGAAGATTTCGAAGACTTCGATAAGTTTAAGAAACCGGAGTCTCGAAGATGAAACCGAAGTTTACGAAGACTCGATGAAAAATGGCGAAGACTTCGGTATGAAATCGAGCCCGAAGGCTTCGATGAATGCGAGAACCGAAGACTCGGTATGAAATCGAGAAAGCTCTTAGACTCGATATATCAATCATTATATCTCAAGACTTCGAGAACAACGAAGACTCGAAGACATTGAAGACTCGAGAAGACATCAAGACTCGGAAAGATGGCTGAAGACTCTAAAGACTCTGAAGATATTGAAGACCTGAGAAGATGCGAAGACACGGTGAGTTCTTGAAGACTTCGATAATCTCTTGAATGCTCAATATAACGAGAATGTTCGAGGCATTTGAATAATATCTATCTGAAGGCTACAAAGAGAAAACGCGAATACTTTCGAGGAAAAATAGATATTGCCTAAGACATTCACATGCGGACAAAGGAACTAAAACTAAGTGTTGTTAAGGTTATATCACTCAGAGATATTGACCAAAAAGAGTTGTTATGTTTGTCTACATTTACTGAAGACAAGAACCAATCAGAGGAAGAAAAAGACCTTTATCTTGACCGAAAAGCGACAGTCAACGAAGCATCGGCCAAGTACTTATGTTCCAGGCGCAAAAAGTGGTGAGTGGCTACATAAAAGCATATTGCCTAAAACATGCAAGGGAGTATTCAAACCCTAAAAATAGCCATTCATCAAACACCATAAGAGGAAACTCATGAAGCTATCTCATCAGCGGATAGTTTTCAAGAGTGACCTTGGTGATTGCCTATAAATACTAGTGACCCTCTACATTGAAGGTTACGGGAAAATTGTAAGCAACTCAAGAGCTCAATCTTATTATTGCAATTTGAAGCACTCTAAAACCCAAGAATTTCCCAAGTGCTTTACATTTAAGAGAGCTCATTCACTAAGCCTAGTTTGATAAGATATATTCAAAGCTTAGTAGAGATATCCTAGCCTTTGCATTGTACTTATTGTAAAGGATATCTCATCTAGTTAGAAACCAACTGTAAAACCCCAAACCCTTTGTAAGGTAGTTTGAGTCGCGATTGTTGGTGAGTTGGAGTTGTAAAGTGTTAGTAAACTACATTGAGGTAGTCAAAAAAACTCTACAGAAGAAGTGAGTAAACTATCTTGGATAGTCAGAAAGCTTGTGTGTGTTGAGTTAGTAAACTACAGTGAGGTAGTCAGAAAACTCAAAGTAGAAAGGTTAGTAAACTACATTGAGGTAGTCAGAAAACCTTAGGAAGTGGCTAAGGAATTTCTCTGAAGGTCAGAGCGAGTGGATGTAGGGCTTGAGTCTACGGACCACTATAATTGTTGTGTTGTTTTACTTTCTATCTTGCATTGTTATCTGTTGCATATCTTTTCCTTTGAAAGCATTATTCGATATTGGTTGGAACAATCCAATCGAACATGCATCTAACGATCACGACCTTAATCATTTGTTTCATTAAAGGAAGGTTTTCGGCAAAGCTAAAACAAGTATAAACTTAAGACCAACCATTCAAGACACTTGAGTAGCTAGAACAGATAGTTACTAAATGAACTAACTCTCTTTGAGGGTTCGATAAGATAGTTTATCGATCAGCATTTCGGGATCTCTGGCTTCAAGCTCGGTTAGGATAATCGAGGCACGAAAGCGACTTCCGGGATCATTGTCTCAGTAAGACATTGACTCGGGGCAATCTGTGCTTCTCAAGGCCAAATCATCAGGACAACCTGACCCATCTGACCTCGATGAAAGAAAAGTTTTAAAATCATTTGAACACGTGTATTCCCCATATACGCGTGTGAGACTCGTTAACACCGGGACCAACAAGTGGTATCAAAGCGTGGGTTCAACTTGACCACTTGCTTTGGCCATAGTCTAACTTGCTGAAAGACTCTTGTGGTCTACTGAACAGATCTACTTGCTGAAATCTTACAAGGCTCAGACATCATGCCTTCTAAGAAACTTCCTATGTTCTCAGTTGAGAGCTATGATTTATGGAGATTAAGAATGCAGGCTCATCTGTATTCAAAGCATGAAACTCTAAAGAAGTGTGAGGATAGTGCGCAGAGAAAGTTAGGTCTATTGAATTCTCGTGATCTAAAGTGATAGATGAAATTGAGTTATCAAAGACTGCGAACTATAAAACTTTGGATTGGGATACATTCGGGGGAACCTCACAAGGTCTTACGAATCTGCTTCTAGTAGCACTAAGAGTATCTTTGTTAAACAAGTGGCACCTAATCTTATTTGAAGAATTGCTTGAGTTTTAGACAAGGGTAAAAGGACCTATGGTTTTTGAAAAACTGAATGTTAGGGGAAGAAAGCCGGACCTCGGGGAAAAGGCTAGAAAAACGACCCTTTCGGTAGAAATCTTCAGCCCGATACTTCCAAAGCCTCGGGCTAAGAATACCAACTGAAGAGATGCCTTTGAACAATGAGAGGAATTTCATAAAGAGAAACACTTTCATGAGAGATATTCTGTTGAAAAAGACCAAGTCCTCGAGTTCTTGAAAGACCCCGATTCAAAGTCTGAGCAACCCAAACCCCACTTGCCCTAAGGGTAAAGGTTTCTGAACCCAAGTCGTGAGAGACAAAGACCGACACAAAAAGCTAAAAGCACTTGAACTAAAGGCTGTACCCAAGAAGAACTCTAAGGCTCATGTTCATGCTAAAAGTGGCACTCAAGGCAGGGATCTTGTCAAGGCACCTAGGGTGGTGAATGTGTATGTAGATGTTTATGGGAGACAAATCAGCCACTCTAATGTAATTAGAGTTGTTAAAGCGATTTGGATTCAAAAGGTACAAACTAACTGGTAGGACCCTACACCAAATGGGTACTAAGAAGCGATCTATTTTTTGGTGAAAAACAAGCACCTTGAAATTTGAATGAAAGACAACATAGAATCGATGAGTGGAAATGAATTGGCTCTTTGTATGGTATCTTGACAATGGATGTTCAAGACATATGGCGGGATATAAGCAAATACTATTTGACTATGTTGAGCAAAAAGGCCCTCGGATCACATTTGGAGACAACTCCAAAGGACAAACTGAAGGATATAGAACTCTTGAAATTGATTCTGTTCATATCCATGGTGTTTCATATGTGTCTGGTATAAAGCATAACTTGCTTTCCATAAGCCAATTCTGTGACAAAGGATTCAATGTTGAGTTCTCAAAGAACTTATGTTATGTGAAAGACAATACTTCGAAAAAATTCTTGTTGGTACTAGAAAAGGAAATGTGTATCTTGCTGATTGGAGTTCAACTCCTAAAGATACATGTTTGGTTGCAAAAAGTTCCACTGATACCAGTTGGTTGTGGCACAAAATGATGAATCACCTAAACTTCAAAACCCTGAACAAACTTGCAAGATTAGCACTTGTGAGGGGGTTACCAAATGAAGTGTTCAGTAAAGAACATGTTTGTGATGCTTGTCAAAAAGGAAAACAAATCAGAGCATCTTTCAAAAGCAAAGTAGATATTTCTCTTCGAAAGAATACTCAAGCTGTTACATATGGATCTCTTTGGTCATTAACACTGTGGAGACACAAATGGCAGAAAATATACACTTGTGGTAGTTGATGACTACTCTAGATACACATGGGTCATATTCTTACTCAATAAGAAAGAGACTCAGACAAAATTGCCTGAACTAATGAAAAGGCTCAGTACTGAAAAGAATCTGAATGTGGTCAAAATCGGATCGGATAAAGGAATCGAGTTTATCAATCATATTATATCGATTATTGTCGCAAACAAATGGAATAACTCATGAAACATCATTGCAAAGGACCCCACAAATGAGAATGGTGTTCTTTGAAAGAAGAAATTGGACTACGAAAAGAAGCCGCAAGGACAATGATTGTTGAAGTCGATATTCCTAAAAGATTTTGAAATTTTGGGTTTATCAACACTTGCATGCTATTCTCGTAACGCATCCATCTTGACCAAGAACCAGGAGAAACTCCATATGAGTTGTGGAATGAAAGGAAGCCTCTTGTTTCTTTCTTTTCGTGTGTTTGGTTGCAAGTGTTTCATCACCAATAATGGTAAAGATCAGTTGAAAACTTTTGATAGCAAAGGCGATGAAGGGATATTCTTAGGATATTCGAAGTCAAGAAAACCTTCGAGTTTACAAGCTGTAGGACTCTTATTGTGGAAGAAACACCTCATGTTTTTTTTATGAATCTACTTCGTGTTCGAAGAAAGCAGGGAACATGACTCATGAGAACTCGACCAAGAGAATCACTAGACTTAGCGACAAAAGAATGATAAAACATCCTCCGAACATGAAAAGAAAAAGTGATCACTTTACATGAATGGGTGAATTAGACTTTCGAGACAAAAGAAGTTCGGGATGGAAAAACTCGGGATGGTGATACTCGGGATGGAAATTCTCCCTTGAAGGAAAGCCAACACTAAAAAAGTGACCAATCTAAAGCGAGACACCGATTCGGACTCGGTATGTAATGCCAATGAAGATGTGGTCAACGGTGAGGCAAACTCTGAATCTATCAACCAAAGGGAACAAATGTCTCGACAATGTTCGAATGGAATTTCCACAGGGAAGATGATTCCTTTTCCTTTTCTGTTGTTCCCCGAATTTAATGAATTACGAACCTAACATTTCGATGTTGAGGATACTATTGAAGGGGAACATCCAGGGAGAAAATGGTTGGATAGTCATCCTATAAGTGTTCAGTTGTGGGTGATCTATCGGATGGTGTCAAAAACAAGAAGGTTCCATGGTGAAAGTGCTTTTTTTTTAACTTTCCTATCACGAAAAAGAACCTCTTGAGATTGAAGAAGCTCTACAAGATTCATTTTGGATTTGCTATGCAAGAAGATTTGAATCGGTTCTTAAGGAATGAAGTTTGGGAGAGCCAGTGGATAGACTAAGAGGCACAATGTGATTGGAACCAAGTGGGTGTTCAAGAATAAGAGAGATGAAAACAACAACATTAAGAAACAAAGGCAAGGCTAGTTGCACAAGGTTATTCCCAAGAAGAAGGCTTGGATTATGATGAAACCTTTGCTTTTTGTTGCAAGACTAGAAACCATCAGGATTATTTCTTGCATATCTTTGCCACATGAAATTCGCAATCTATCGGATGGATGTGAAAAGTGCATTTACGAATGGTGTGCTTAAGGAAGAGGTTTATGTGGAACAACCTCACGGTTTTAGAACGAGAATGACCAAGTTCTACAGGTGGGGAAAGCCTTGTATGGTCTTAAGCAAGCACCAGAGAATGGTATGATACCCTTTGTTGGGAAATTTGTATTTAGTTTTGATGGAAGTTCAAAAGCGAGGTTGTAATAGGACCGGTCAGTTGTTAGGTGATTGATGGCGTAGAATCGATTAAGATGACCGGTTGAAATGTATAGATAGGTGATGTAAAGATAGGTCACATATTGAGGGGAACTCAATATGTATAGGTCAGTCAAAATATCGGATGACGGATAAGGTCGGATGACCGGAAAAGTAGAAACAAATCGGAAGACAAAAGTCGAGAAGATCGGTGAAAGGCGAAGACGAAACTTCGAGATGAACACGAAAGACTTCAGATAGACTGAACTTCAGTTAAACACGAAGACTTCGGATAAACGAAGAAGAGAAACACGAAGGCGATAACAAACACGAAGACTTCGATATAATTTGAAACACCGAGGCTGAAGTCACCTAAAGATCAAAAAGACTACCCGAAGACGGAAGACCTACATCGGTAGTGTCGCAAATTGTCTTAAAGACAATCTGCATCGAAGACTCTACAAAGGTAGGTGATCCGATTATCACGATCAAGTCATTTTCGCATCTGGCGTCGGCAAAATGGTACACGACAAAGCGAATATTCTACAAAAGAATATCAATCATCAAAGAGACAAATTACTAAAGTGGCCTCATGGTATCAAAGAAAGCGACCGTGCACAAAAGAGCGACAATCGAGATTCAGCAGCTGCGGACATAATCTAATCATTACTACGGTCATTGCAGATGGCCGAACCGCGTCACAATCATATCCTACAACCTACCTAATATAGCCGAAATTCAAATTGCTCTTTGGCTCTTTGATTTGGTGGTCTATAAATGGGATTGCCCTTCAAAATTGAAGAACACAATCGAAAAAAAAAAAAGCAAAAAGCTGTAGGTCGAATGGGTTTGTGGCGAAGTCTAGAGGGGAGGGGTGAATAGAATTACGAAAAACTTTTTCGTGCAGATCGGTGTGATTGCGGTTTGCTTTTGATCAGTGCTAGTGAGTCGATTTTTGGTGATGTTCAATCTTCTTGAGTGCACGAGGCGGTCGGTTTGAAATCTGTCGGTTTAAGCGAGAGTGCGGAAGCTTGTAAATACCCGTGTGAAAAACCAATTTTATCAAATCAGATTCTCAAGTCGGGTTTTCAATGGTGACTAAGGTGTCAACTTTGATCGGATCGGTTGCTTGGTGCTGTGATATTTAACTTAGAATATGTATGCAATTTTAAGATCGGTTATTGTGAATAGTGTAAAAAAATGATAGAAAACAAGTAAATGCACACAAGATTTTTATAGTGGTTTAGAGCGAAAGCCGTCTTCGTCCCTCTTCCCTTAACACAGGGCAACTTAACCGAACTTAACCAAACTTAACCGATTTGGACTTAGTTTTATGTGTTAGTCAACACTCGCGAGATGTTTATCGAGTTCACACTCAACCGATCGAGAAATCGAAACTAGAATCCTGAGTGCGAAATCTTGCGGTAACAAACTTAACCTAACTTTGAGTTTGGGTAAAGAATGTTTGAGGGTTCATTTGGAAATCTATCACGGTGTTTAGGTAGCCAAATGCTAGTGGATAGGATTTCTTGCTAAGAACTATGGGATGAACACTCTAAGAATAATCTTCAATTTTGGTGTTCTTGGCGGAAATTCTTCTAGCTTTTTGCTTCTTGATAATTTGCGTGAATATTGTTGTTCCGCTTGCTCAATAGTTCATGTGTTGGTTGGTCTCTTTTTTCTTTGACAAGCAATCCCATTTTATAGACCTCGAAATCAAAGAGCCGTTGGAAGCAATTTGAATTTTGGGCTATATAAGGTAGGTTGTAGGATATGATTATGGCGTGCTCGATTATCGGCGTGGTCGTAGGCATGATTCCGTTTATGAATCTGCATTATTGTCATTATTTTTGTGCGTGTCGCTTTCTCTTCTTTGGCGCGGCGGCACTTGATAATTTGTCCTTTAGGCGATTGATATTCCTTTTGTAGAATATTCCTCTTATGCGGTGTATCATTTTTGATTGGCCTTGAGTGAGATGATTTGATCGGATAAGCGGTCGGTCTACCTTATTGAGTCTTGATCTGGTTGTCTTAGCTCAATATCGCGGACTCGGTGATTGTATGTCTTTAGGTCTTACGGTAGTCTTGATCTTGGTGACTCGAGCCTCGGTGTCTTGATCATCTTGAGTCTTGAGGTTTATTCTTTGAGTCTTCAAGTTCATCGAGTCTTGAGTTCATCGAGTCTTGAGGTTTATCTAGTCTTGAGTTCACTTTGAGTCTTGAGTTCATCTGAGTCTTTAGTGTCTTTTGTCTTCATCTGATCTTCTGACTTCTTGTCTTCTGATTAGTTCTTAGCCTTCTGATCATTTGACCTTATCTGGGTCATCGATACTTGACGACCTATCATATTGATTTCCCCCCTCAATATGTGACCTATCTTTTACATCGACTATCTATACATTTGGTTGGTCATCTTAATCGATTCTAAGTCATCGATCGACTCTTGGTCATTGGTCCTATTACAACTGTTTTGGAACTTCCATCAAAACTAAAATACATATTTCCCAACAATTTCCCCCTTTTTGATGGAACCAAAACATTTAATCAGAAAAACAGATACCACGAATAGAAATGCAGATAATGTAAAATAGTACATACCTCAGAAGACAATGAGATGTTGTCTTAGAATCAGAGAGATGGAATATTTCATTTAGATAGGTGTGTGCATTATAGAATACATGAAAAGCGTGCCTATCATCGATTCGGATTGTCTTCCTCAGGTGTACTTGAACATTTGTAGTTCTCTGGGGATGCCAAACATCTTGTAAATCCTTTGCATCAGCTTGTCCAGATCTTCTCTTCTATGGATCCCTCCTTTTTCAGCAAATCCATAGTAGGCATTCTTGAATTTTTCTGACATCTAGCTTTTTTATGCGGGCCTTGAGGTGGAAGGAGTAGTTAAAGGGTGGAGCTTACGGTATTAGTGACATGATCTTCCCTTCCTTCATCAGCATGTCGGTAGAAATTTGGATACCGTTTCTAACGGTTCAAAATTCATCATCATTTTGAGTCTGATCTTGATGAATTGGAATCTTCTCTAGGATGTACTCGTCACACAACCATTCTCCTCTCGATTTGATCCCGTGCAGGAAGCAGATCTGGCGTGCCTGCGAAGGATGTCTTTAACGGGTGCGGAAGGGCATTCTTCTCCCAAGCAATCTCCTCTGCTGCTGACCGTTCTTCCTCTTCCTTCGGATGTATGTGATGTTTAGTCCCTTAGCCTTTGCTAAATTCTGCTTCTTGATGGCGGCCTCTCTTATTCTCTGTCTTGTTTACTCTTGAATTTGTTCTAGAGTCATCTAGCTTTTGGTAGAGAATAATTAGCCTTGTCTCGATCTTCGCAGATTGATTTCACCATCTTGCCTTTGCCTTTCTTTCTCCTTAGAGTGCGCTTTCGGAGTTCATCTTGTTCATCTTCTTTAGCTAATTTCTTAGCGAGTTTGAGGCTCTTGGCACGATCATCGATTTCCATTCTTTTACATGCGAATGAAGAAAAGTCTTCAATCTTGTCGACTCTGGCAATAACCTCTGAAAGAGCAATTTTCTGCTCAGTGATCTCTTTGCTATGTTTATCCACAGTTTCTTTTACTTCAGCAACGAGATTAGTAGATGGAGTGGGTGGCAAGTCAGATACAGTGGTTTTTGGTAGAGATGCAATTGTTACCAACTGTGTCTATTTTTCTTTCTTCTCTTTATTCTCTTATCCTTCCCCCTTTTTGGTTTCATCAAAGAGGTTGGACAGCCTGCGGTTCAGAGTATTGAATTGTCGTGTGATCTCCTCTCTGAGTTCCTCAACAACAAGAGGAGTGATCTGAACGGTGGCAGAAGGTTCAGGTGTCAAAAAGCGTCTGAGAGCAAATTCGATGTCCTGTCTTGCTCGTTCTGTAGAAGCTACAAAGTGTTTCCAACCTATATCCATGTGGTTGTCAGTTTTCTCCAAAGATGCCCAGACATTCTCCAATTGTACCTGTGTCTGATTGAGCATATCTGTCTGAACTTTGAGTTTATCAGACTGGAGATTGAGCTTCTCGGCAAGAGGATTTACTAGTTGCATTACTTCAGAAAGGATGGCATAGTGCATCCCAACTATGTGAGTTCTTTCTCTGTCAACCAGTTTTGCTTGCTCTTCTTCAAACCGCTTCATCGGATCTGCTTTGTGGTATTTGTGAATTTGTCTTCAATAGCAGTCTTGATCCCATCCTGAATCTTCTCAGTATAAAGATCCAGGGTATCGGAGCTCAGCATAGCAGTCTGGTCAGATGTTGAAGCCTTGCCAAGTCGGGTCTCATCTGCATCACCCATTCTTGGTTCATCGGCAGCTCCCTCATGATCTGTAGGAGGTTGAACAGTTTCCTCCCTATTATCAGCAATTCTGAACCTTTCATGAATCAACCATCTGATATCATCATCAGATGCCAATTCAACAAACGCTTTCAATCGGCATTGTTCAAGCATTTCATCTCCAAGTCTTTAAAAATCGATCCCGGGGTTGTCATGAGAATCAAAAATTCTTCGATGCTTTTCGATCGATATCCCTCGAACACAATTTCCTCTATCTGTTCTTTGGATGCGGGATGTTGATCGATTCGAGAAGCAGTTCAATGAGATACTCCTTGATCTGTTGCTTCATTATCCTTATGATGGGGCTTTACGGAACATGTGAAATAAAATGCGGTTACGGTATTGAAGGGATTATGAGAGATGGACACTCGCTTGTCGGATCTCTCGGGTTCTTATGACTTGTTTGGAGATTGGGGTGAGATTGGGATATTGTGGTTCGTTTTTCGGCGTTTTGAGGGTGTTCGGTTTCTGAGCAGGTTCATTGATTGGGGTGTGGGAGATCTTGGTAGGTGATAGGTGAGGTGAGGGTGAGAAGGTTTTTTGTGAGGAGGGTGGTGGTGATGATTTTTGAGGAGAAGGTGATGGTGATTTGGAAGTGGGCGTGGCGATCTTGCTCTCTGGAAGATCTTGGTGAGAAGAGAGAATCAGATGGTGATTCTTCCTCAGTCGCTCCTTACGTCCCTCGGACAATTTCTCTCCTTTTCTATGATCATCTGCTTTTCCTTTACTTCTCTGGTAGTGGGCTCGAGGCGGTTGCTATCTCCTTTTCGATTCTACTTGCATCAAATCGCCGTTACGCTAACTTCTTTGGCGAGAACTTGGAAGCGATCTTCATAGGAGATGTAACTCTCTTCTGACGTTTCCGCTGAGCATCTGGTTTCTTGGTCAGATCCTTCCTCTTCATCCTCTTCTACGGAATGGCGTTCCCGAATTTCGGAAGATGCGATTGCCTTTTCTTTTCCTTCTTTTCTCCTTGGGTTTGGGCACATAAGGAGTTGGATCCTCATCAGTTGTCGAGCGAGGGACTCATTCTTGCCCAATATGGCTTTGTGCTTTTGCTTGATATATCTTCGCTCCATTCTCATTCCATTCATAATTCTTCGGCATCTTATATCGCCAGAATAATTGAGATTTTGTGTATCAAGGAGCACTTGGAAGATAAGCACACTACATTGCTCTGGGTCAGTTCGAACTTCCCCGTGTCTTTCCTCGATCGTGCCTTGACCATACCCAACCAATCTATATTTGAAGCCTTCTTGATTATTGCGGCTATGTGTTGGCGATCTTTTCTGAAGTAGTGACATCAAGGCGTAAGTTGAGCACATAATCACCTTACGAACAATCTCAAGGAGAAAGGCGATATTTCCTCTTCGGTAGGAGGCTTTGGCGTTCGTCATGTTCTCCTTGTTTCTTTGGTCTCAATAGCTTCGGCTTCAAGAAATTCCTTTTCTCCTACATCGGTCATGTAGGTCTCTGCGGGTTGATGCTTCCTCGAGTTAGGCGAATATCCTCACGGAGATCATCATTCGACACTCGCACTTCGATCCCTTAGCGGAAGAAATTAGGTCGATATCAATGTCTTCATCTCTCTGTAGATTGTATAGAAACTCCAGGGCTTCATGTGTGTGGACGATGTTCTGATGTGTAGAGCAATATCGTTCAAGCCCACACGCTCGCAAGCACTCCAGAATTTCCAGCGATTCAGGATCTGAGGTGATTGAGAATACTACATACTTCTCATCAATGATGTCTTTCTTCATCGATGCAAAGTTGCAGAACTTTTTCCCTTGGCCCGGTCGTGGAACAAGATATGCCATTTCTGTACGATATGCAAATTGATGTTTAGTTTGAGTAAGATATTTTAATAAATTCAGTCAAACCAGTAATCTAAGCATCAATTTAGCAAGTAAGCGTATAGATCGAATAAAAATAACAGAAACATATCATCACAACTTGTAAACCTAGGTACCAGAGTGAATTGAAATCATCCAGTATTTAAATGAGAAATTACCAGAAATTGATTCGAGGATTTGAGAAATCGTAAGAATAGAATCAATTGATTTAGAAAGTAATTTTCTAAAGATTTTGAAAGTTTTGATCTTTTAAGAGCTTTGAGAAGACGAAGTAGTGGAAAGAAGTTTTCTGAGAAAGATTTGGATTTTATAGTATGCGAGGGAAAACCTCTTTTGCACAACTTTCCAAAGTACTCAAATATCCGTGTTTTTGAAATCGATTAAATTTGAGATTAGTCGGCCAAAAACTATTTTAATTGCACGGTTGAGTAAAGAAGTCTTTTCATATTTCGGACTCGAAAATTCACAATAAAACGCATTAAATACACATTCCCAAGTCCGCATTAAAAGTTTTGCAGTCCATGCGTCATAAAGTGAAAACAGAGTAAAAACCAATTTATTTAAATAACGCATATAAGATATTCAGAAAGGGATAAATAAGAGAACGTATCTGACTGATTGATATAGTAATCAACCGATTACCCTTTGTGATCGATCGATCGGTACTTGTTGACCTTACTGATGGTAGCTTTAAGCATTTCCCAACAATATCCCACTCGTCCGATCAGATTCTTGTTTGAAATACTTAGTTACTTATCTGATCCACTTATCTGATTCTCTTATCTGATACTCTTATCTGATCCACTTCATCCTTCAATCTTCTTCTATTCAGCCCGCATTTACTATGCACTTAAGTCTACTCCCGCCAAAACATTTACTTGGGAGTCAAAAAAGTCGCCTCGATTCCCAAATCGGTGGCGATTTGACATTCCATAATAATGGCATAGATCGTTGTGATTACTCACACCGTCAACTCATCAACCATTAATGGCGTGTTCTTACGCGTTGTCGATGCAAATTTCTCTTAAGGTTTTACGAGAAAATAAATTTGCATTTATACCCCTAATTTTCTTCTATAAATTGGCACGGGGTGTTAAGGCAAACAACCAACATAAACCGTTCATCTTCTTTAGCATATACTCCATGCTTTTTCGATGAGTTTCTTATTTAAATTGAAACTTAAGTGAAAACCTTTAACCATTTTCCAATGAATTGAGATCTCAAATCAACCCTGTGTGTTCCTTCACACTTCTTTCGTCGTCATCTAAGATTACACATATGATCAATGTAAAAGCTTCTTTCACCACCATGGGGAGGATCTACTAAGGCAAATGATGCACTTCTCCTAACCATATGCACACCTCGAGATATCGAGAATAAAGCATCAATAGACTCGATCTGAAACAAAACATGGGTTTGATATCGATCTTGATGGATATCGGTGATCTTCGTATATCAAACTCAATTTTTCATGCGACACTAGTGTTCGTTTGGTCCTTGTGACCAAACGTGGTAATCTTGTGCCCCATTTAACAAATTTGGAGAGCCCATTGATTTTAGGTCGAGGGGATCTGGCTTAAAACATCCTTCAAGGCCTCTCTCGCTCCTCACTCCGAAGCTTTGAGATTGGCTCGGGATTCTAGAAGCTTCTCTGAAGCCCCTTTTAGGGTTGGCTCTAAAAGGTTTATGGTTTATGGTTTATGGTTTATGTAATGACCTCGGGTCTTCTTGTACTTGTATCTTGTAATACCACTTGAAGGTAGCTTGTGATATCCTTGTAGCTTATAAATCGACCTCGGGTCCTTATCAATGAAAAAATTCTATTATTTCATTGTTGTGTTGCCTCTTTTGACTTATGCGATTTGTAGCTTTAAACTTGTACTACTTTTTGTTATTTGTAGCTTTAATCGACTTATAAAGTATCCTTCAATCGATCGGTTCCCATGTCGATATATCTTTAAGCGATCTGCTCCTTTATGCGAACTTCGGATTGGCTAATTATCGACTTTCGATAGGCTCCTCGGCTCGATCGACTTTCGTCGGTTGAGATTCTAACTCAATGATTCCTCTTAACCTAGTTAATCTTTTAACCATCGGTTACGGAGATCGATCCACCAACCATTTACGGTGCACTTTCTCCGAGATCTAGAAGCCCTAGCTCATTGAATAATTCTCTGAATCTGATCTCAGCTAGCGGCTTAGTTAAAATATCAGCTTTCTGCTTGTCAGTATGGATCTTTTCCATTGTGATATTCTTCTTTTCAATGTGATATCTGATAAAATGGTGTCTGACATCCACATGCTTGCATCTTGTATGTGAAAACGAGATTACGAGTGATTGCAATAGCACTATTCTTCATCGCGAGAATATGATGTTGTAATCCGTTCTTAGCGACTTATGATGTTGTAATCCTCATTTCTCTGACCATATCCGGTCTTGTAGTAGATTACTAATGGCGATGGAGAAAACCAAGAATCGGTTTATTTCAAGAAACCGATATGTACTCGAGGTTGACTTTACATCGATTCGCAACCTCGTGTCGAATTAGAATACCCACTAAGCTCTAGATTATCATCGATGGGTAAAATAAACCGAGGTTCTTTGTCCCTTCAAATACTTGAGAATCGCTTAGGCGCTTCTAGGTGGCTTTGCATTGGATTTGCTTGAAATCTAGCACATACACCCTCTTTGGAAAAATGATATCTGGTCTGTTTGGCGGTCGGGTATAGTAGTGATCAATCGAGCCCTATATTCTTTACGATTAGTTTTTGACCATCTTCATATGGATCCGTCTTGAACCCGGTCATCATGGGAATTTCGGCTTCCTTACAATGTTGAACTCCAAACTTGGCGATAGATTCCTTGTGTATTTCTTTGACGAGATGAATATCCTTTTACGTACTACCTTGACTTGTAAACCCGGAAAAGTAATTCATCGACCCATCATGGACATCTCGAACTTCCCTTGCATCAATTTGTTGAACTTCTCACATAGCTTCTTGTTGGGAGATCAGAAGATGATGTCGATCACGTAAATCGAACCATTAGAATATCTTCTCCATCTTCTATACGAATAAGGTTTTGTCCACTATTCCTTTAGTGAATCCACTATCTATCAAGAACACGAGAGAGTGTATCATACCAAGCTCGAGGAGCTTGTTTGTCGTTAAAGCTTTCCTTAAGCGGTACACTTGGTTTGCCTTTTTCAAAGCACGGAGGTTGTTCAATATAAACTTCCTCTGCTAGTACCCGTTTAAGAATGCACTCTTTACATCCATCGATACACAATGAACCCTCGTGTAGGGCGCATATGCGAAATAACCCGAATGGCTTCTAGGAGGCGGCCGGTGCAAAGGTCTCATCATAATCAATTCCTTTGATTGTGAATACCCCTTAGCAACAAGTCTTGCCTTATTCTGGTTATGACATTATTCTCATCTCTCTTGTTCTTGAATACCCACCCGTGCCAATCACGTCTTGATGAGTTGGTACATCCACGGTTTCCAAACTTGATTCTCTCAAAAGCTGTTCGATTCCTCTTACATAGCTAGAATCCGACTTGCGTCTTGTAGAGCTTCCTCTTGTAGTTGGTTCCTTCAAAAGGCGATAACAACAATACATGGCACTTTCCTGTCGATGTCTAGTTTTGACTCTATCGGATGGGTCTCGAATAATCAGATCGGTTGGATGACTTGTAATTCGGTCCTCTCTTTTCTAATGTGCGTCTATTTGGAGAACATCATCCATTTCTGATAGTAGTTCATCTTTAGTGATTGGGAGTGGTGCGGAATTATGATCCACTTGATAAGAACATGTCTCGGTGATGTTGGACTCATCATATCTTTGATGTACATTCGTAGGAACTTTAAGTTCCCACGAACGAGATGGTTCGGTTGATCTTTTATCTCGGTTGTACCCGGCTTCTTCAGCGACGGTTGTGTGTACCTTATAGTACGATTGACACGGTGAATCGGCAAAGATCAGGTTACGGGATATACACTATTACGTGTTTAGATTCTTTCTCCTTGATACTTAGCTGATCCATTTTATGTGTATCAGGTAGCGGTTGATCTAGTACGGCTTGTTCTGAGGCAGCTTTCTTTTGTTCAGAAGATGGCTCATCAAAGACCACATGGGGTATTTCTTCCACAACTAGGGTTCGTTTGTTGTAAACCTTGAAGGCCTTGCTGGAAGAGGAATATCCTAAGAATATACACTCATCTGACTTGGCCTCAAAAGTCTTCAACTGACTTTTCCCATTGTTGTGTATGAAACACTTGCACCCAAAAACATGGAAGTATGAAACACGAGGTTTTTGCCCTTCCACAGTTCATAGGGTGTTTTGAAGTAAGTCTTAGTCAGAGAACATATGTTAAAGTGTGGCATCTTGGTGTTATTGCTTTTGCCGAAAGCGGCTTGGTGTTGCATGTTGTTATTTAACATAGTGCGGCGGCTTCCTTTGAGGATTCTGTTTCTCCGATTTCGCTTTACTCCATTTTGTTGTGGCGTTCTTGCGGTGGCGTCTCTTCTTTGTATACCAAACTCGGCAAAAAATAGTAATAAAAAGAATTAATAATTTTGTACCTTTATCGTCGATTTTTACTATGATGACACCCTTTTCGTTTTGTAGTTTCTTGAGCAGCTCGGGTATCTTTGTCGTTGTCTCATTCTTCTTGTATAAGAATACAACCCATGTAAACTTGGAATAATCATCCACGATTACCAGAGTATATTTCATCACCGAGGCGGGTGTGGCGGGTCGAATAGATCCATATGGGGCGATTGCGTTACTCTCTTTGGATCTTTGGTCGGGTATTCCCTTGAATGAGGCTTTAACTTGTTTTCCCTTCTGACATGCGGCACATGTCTGATCTTTAGAGAATACCTCATTCGGAAGTCCCTCAACCAATGGCACCCTAGCTATCTTGTTAAGAGTCTTAAAGTTCAGATGACTCATTCTTTTTGTGCGAGCCAAGCGCTACTTTTGGAACTCTTAACAATTAAGCATGCATTTCTCGGGCAACTGTTCCAATCTGCTGTGTAGATCGTGCCTTTCCTTGAACCTGTTAGCAGGATTTGTTGAGTATCTCGATTCCTTATCGTACACTTGTCCCTCGAGAACTCAACGCTGAATCCGTTGTCGCAGAATCATAGTGGATTGTGCTTTAATCCTTCGACATCTGAGACTCGGTTACTTGTACATCATCATTCTCTAAGGTTAGAATCCTTTGGTAAACCAAAGTTATCATCACCGAAGAGTACCGTGGGCCTTCTTGTTCTTTGTAAGAGCTAAGGAGATGTTTGTTTCTAGTCATGTGCCTTGAGCATCCACTATCGATGTACCCGGATAGTTGCTTGTACACCTCCTTTGTTGGTCGGTCCACTTGAACACTGCAATCGAATCAGGCTTTAGGTACCCCTTTGGAATTGGGTCCTTGGGGGTTAGTGGTGGATTTAGGGATCCACATAAATAGAAAGCACTTCTATGGTGTCGAGATAGATTAGAAGGTCGATTTGTCTCCCATACATATCAACATAATCATATGTCTCTTTATATCTTTCGATTTAGTATGATTATTGAGCCTTGGGTGTGAAGACTTGGGTGAATAGATTGGTCTTTTAACCCGGTGGGACTTAGGTCTTTGGTTGGTTAAGGGTAGGTCCGATTGCTACCATCAAAAGATTCATATCTTCTTGGCATAGATGGTCTTTGCAGTTTACCTATAGCTTGCTTGTTAGGCGGGTGACCTTGATTGGGTCTCAGATTAGATTTCCTTTTATTGGTTGTCTCTTACGATACCTAATCTCACGTCGAGTTGAGGTTTCTTCGGAAGAACCGGGTTCTTCGTTGATTCTCGGTGATGCTTAATCGATTGGGGTCCATTTATGTTCCTTTTACGATTAGGCACTTGCCTTTACTTGCTCGGCGGGTTTCTTTCCTTATCGGATACATGTTTAGCTTTTTGTGTATCTTTATCGAGATTCGTTTGATTACACCCCTACGAAGTGAAACAAAGCGGGGCTTTTGAGGATGTAGAAGGGTTCTCATACCCAATTCCCCTTCTTGTTAGTCGGCATTGAAAATAGGTGTTCATATCATGAGCGGTTTTTGATGACTTCTTGAAAACCTCTATTTTCTTTGCATAAACTATCCTCGATAGATTTTAGACTCTCATGTAGTCGGAATAGCTCATCAAATTTAGCATGTAGGATTTTGAAATCATCGACTTCTTTGTTTGTTGATTGCTAGGCGATCTTTGATCTGCTTCTCACGATCGAAAAGATTTAACCTTTAGAGCGTTAAGTTCCTCGGTTACCTACGGCGGTTTGGTGATTTTAGTTTAATTTGTTTTCTTGATAGCGTTCTCTTTAACAAAGTGATTATTTCGATCCTTAGCTTGTCATTTTTAGCTTCCACTATTGTATAAGTGTCTCTTTGCATCGGAGAGATCATCAAGCAATTGCTCGAGTAGAGCTACAAGTCAATCTCTCCGGCGGTGTGTTAATAATAATTTGGTGTGGAAATTGAAAAAAAGCGAAGGTTTGGAGGTTACCTCAGAATGGTCTTCTCCTTGGCCATCGAGCAAATTTCATCATCATCGAAGAGAATATCGGATCTTCATGGTCGAAGAAATCAACCTTGCTTATCGGACATAAATCTTCTATAGATGAGTAGCGAGAATCCTCATAAAAGGCGGATAGGAATCATCAATTCGGATGTGCCGAAAACCATGGCTTTTACGTCTGCGAAGCGTTGCTCTCTTACATTAAACTTCTCTTCTCTTTCTCTGGAAGTCGGTCAGGCGATCGGTCTTTGTAGTGACATGGTTTCTCGCGATTGAAGCATGATCCTATATCTCGGAACTTCCCTGCGCGGTGAGTCACTCGTGCAGTAGGATCTGTCGGTGACTTTCCTTTTCGATTATGTCAGAACTTCTTCTCTCAGATCTGTTATCTCTTCTCTCATCTGACCGATCATCTCTTTTCTTTTCTTCTCTGTGATCCCTTAGATCATCAGATCTGATCCTTTCTAGTGATCTGTCAGTTGGCCTCCTGTTTCTTCTGTTGTCTTGATAGTCTCTGTAGAATCTGCGATACTTACCAAGTTGAGTATTCGATCTTTCAAGTTTCTGGTAGTAGCGAAGCGTCTGATTACCTTGACTCATTATGTTTCCAACAGGTTCAGTGGCCTTTGATCTGCTGCTGGTTGCCTTGAATGCAACTGATTTATGTGGAGGTTGAGGCTTCAGCAGGCATCTCGTCTTCATCTGCTTGCCCTCTTTCGATTAAATCGAACTCATGGGCTTTAAGGCTTAGGAACAAGCTACTTGGCTTCATCTTAGCTATGTCTTGGCAATCCTTGATTACCGTAACTTTCATGTCCCACTTCTTGGTGAGAGATCTCAGGATCTTGTACTTGATGTTTTTGTCTGACATCTCTCTTCCAAGTTCTCGTAACTTGTTTACTGACATGGTGATCCTCCCATCGATTTCGTTGATGGTTTCGTTTGGCAACATCTTTAACTTCTCGAACTTCACCGGTTAAAACTTGTAGTTCATTTGTCTTTGATCGATCATTTCCTTCTCACATCTCAAAGAAGAGTATCCCACATTTGTTTAAGTAGTCTTGAGATACTTTATCTTCTCTTTGGTGACTTTATCCATCATCTTCATGATTATATGCTGGCGATTGTATCTAGATTATCTGACTTTCTTTCTTCTGCATCCATCGAAATTTGGACTTTTTCGAACAAGACTTCGGTGTATGATCTGGATCGGTTTAACCGAGGTTGGAAGCTTGTAAATATGATGATGGGTCCCGGTTTATCAAATCCATTCTCAAGTCGGTTTTCAATCGGTGGTTAAGGTGTATATAGTCAATCTGCATTTCTTCAATTGAAATATTTAACTTAGAATATGTATGCGATTTTATCCATCTTTCGGTTGATTTGAAAATGAATGAGTTTTGAAAATGGTTTTCAAAAGCTGTTAAATGCACACAAGATTTTTATAGTGGTTGATACTCAAACCCGTCTTCGTCCACTCTTCCCTTATGAGGGGGCAAAGTTTTGTGAACTTAACCAAGGGACTTAGTTTTATGTGTTAGTCCAACACTGTGATTTGGGATGTTTATCGAGTTCTACTCAACCGATCGAAATCTAAACTAGAATCCCTGAGTCCGAAATCTTGCGGTAACAAACTTAACCTAACGGTTTGAGTTTGGGTAAAGAATGTTTGAGGGTTCCAAGCTTGGAAATCTATGAACGGTGTTTAGGTAGCCAAATTTAGTGGATAGGATTTCTTGCTAAGAACTATGGGATGAACACTCTAAGAATAATCTTCAATTTTGGTGTTCTGCAATTTTAAATTACGCTCGCTTTTTGCTTCTTGATGTAAAAGCGTGAATATTGTTGTTCCGCTTGCTCAATAGTTCATAGTGTGTTGGTCGTTGGTCTTTTTTTCTTATTCTTGACGAGCAATCCCATTTTATAGACCTTAATCAAATGGACTTAGTTTTTAGCAATTTGAATTTCGGGCTATAATAGATGTAGGTTGTAGGATATGATTGTGGCGTGCTCCCAAATATCGGCGTGGCCGTAGGCATGATTAGAAATCTTTTATGTAACGTCGAATCCTTTGTCGGCTCTTTGGGTTTGGGTAAAGCTTTCTCTTTGAGGTTCGGTGGAAATCTATAATTTGTCCGTTAGGCGATTGATATTCTTTAGTGGAATATTTTCTAATCTGGTGTACCATTTGGGTTGAACACTCAAAGAATAATCTTCAAATATGGTGTTCTACCTTGTTGATTCTTTAAGCTTTTGCTTCTTGATAATCTTAGCGTGAATATTGTTGTTCTTGCTCGATGTTCATATCTTGGTCCTTTTGTCCTTTTCGAAATACCTTTTTATAGACCTCGAGCAAGAAGTGGTTTGATCAATTTGAATCTTGATTTTATTAGGTGAGTCTTGTAGGATATGATTGTGGCGTCTTCGATTATCTGCGAGCCTTAGTTTATGATTCTTCGTTTATGTCGGATCTGGAAGGTTCATTATCGACTCTTTTTTGTGCATGTGTCTTCACCGCATTCTTGACTTCTTGTCTTGATTTGTTCTTAGGCGATTGATATTCCTTTTGTAGAATATTCATCTTGTCTAGTGTATCATTTTGATTCCCCCTCAATAGTTGATTTATCGGACATCGTCGGTCTATCTATACATTCCGGTTGGTCATCTTAGCTGATTCGATTAAGTCATATCGACTCAGTGATTTGGTCCTATTACAACCTATTTTGGAACTTCCATCAAAACTAAAATACAGATTTCCCAACAAAAACTATAGCAGAATTTCCGCTCGAAGAACACCAAATTTGAAGATTATTCTTAAGTGTTCATCCCAGTCTTTCTTCATAGAAATCCTATCCTTTAGCATTTGGTTACATAAACACCGGGATAGATTTCGGTTGGAACCACAACAAATCTTTACCCAAACTCAAAGTTAGGTTAAGTTTGTTTTTGCAAGATTTCAGACTAGGAATTCTAGTTTCGAGACTTTCTGGGATCGGTTGAGTGTGAACTCGATAAACATCTTTGGGTGTTGGACTAACACATAAAACTAAGTCGGTCGGTTAAGTTGGTTAAGTTGGTGCCCCCTGTGTTAAGGGAAGAGTGGACGTAGGACGATTTTTGAATCTTATAAAAATCTTGTGTGCATTTACTTGCTCTTTTTATCTTTACACTATTACACACAACCGAAGCTTTAAAATTGCATACATATTCTAAGTTAACATCGATGCACCAAGCAATTGATCGATCGAGTTGACACCAGTTTAGTCGGTGATTGAAAACCGACTTGAGAATCGATTTAGTAAAATTGGTTTTTCTTTGGTACAAACAAGCTTCCGCGACTATCGGTTAAGCCCGATAGATATCAAACCGATCGCCCTCAGGCACTCAAGAAGATTGAACATCGATTCAAATGATTCACTAGCTTACTGATCGAAAAAAAGCGCAATCACACGATCTGAGCGAAAAAGTTTTTCAGAAGTTTATTCACCCCTCCCCTCTAGACTTCTGCCCTCACATAACCCATTCGAGACCTACAAGTGGTATCAGAGCAGTGGTTCTACAGACCACTGGCTTTGAGTATAATCGATTCTTGAGGAAGAATCTTTGTGGTCATTTGAGCAGATCTTGAAAAACCATTTTTCAAAACTCATTCGTTTTCAAAATCACGATTAGCATGGATAATACTTCCGGTATGTATCATGATTTGCCTAAGTTTTCAATTGATGAGTATGCAGATTGGACAATATACATGTGCAACCATCTAGGGTCAATAAGCGGCAGAATGATGGAAGTCATCGAACGAGGACCCATCATCAAATATCACGACAATCCAGCTGTTGGAGGAGATCTAGATTTTGCATTGAAGCCTTGTCCGAAATAATCCTTACGATGGATCTTTGAAGAAAGAAAGTTGTATACACTTTGGATACGATAGCGGGCATATAATCATGAAGACCATGGATAAGATCACGAAAAAAGAAGATAAAGTATCTCAAGGCAATGAAAACGGATGTGGGATAAACTTTGGCGAGATGTGTGAAGGAAATGATCGATTAAAGATAGCGGTAGATTGCAAGGTAGGCTGGTGAAGTTCGATAAACTCAAGATGTTGCCAAATGAAACCATCAATGAGCTCGATGGGAGGATCACCATGTCGGTAAACAAACTATGAGAACTTGGGCCGAGAGATGTCGAGGATAAAGGACATCAATTATAAGATCTTGAGATCTCTAACCAAGAAATGGGACATGAAAGTCACGGTAATAAAGGATTGCCAAGACATTGCCAAGATGAAGCCAAGCAACTTTGTTCCTAAGTCTTAAAGCCCATGAGTTCGATCTAATTGAAAAGAGGGCAAGAAGAAAAAACGAGTCGCTTCTTTGAAGCCTCAACCTCCACATCAAAATCGGTTGCATTCAAAGCACCCGACAACAAATCAAAAGGCCACTAAAACTGTTGGAAACATAATAAGCCAAAATTTGAGCAGATTCCTTTACTTAACAGAAACTTGAAAGATCTAACATTCAACTTGGTAAGTATCGAAGATTCTACAAGGATTATCAAAGCCGGAAAAGATATAGGAGGCGGTGACGGATCACGAGAAAGAACCGATCGATAATGAAGAAGACCGGAAAAGGATCGCGAGAGAAGAAAAAAAAAGAGATGATCGGTCGGATGAGAGAAGAGACAACGGTCGATAGAAGAAGTTAGATTTGATCGAAAGAGAAGGAAAGTCACTGACAGATCCTACGGAAGAATGACCCTTTTGGTAGAAGAAGTTTCGTGGATCGTGGATCATGTTTCAACTGTGAGAAACCAGGTCATTCTGGGTAGCGATTGTCGGACGACTCAAGAGAAAAAAAAGAGAAGCGGAACAAAAGAAGCAACGCTATAGAGGCAGAAAAAAGCCATGGTTCAGCGACCACAACAGGAATTGATGATTCTTATTTGCCTTACGAGGATTCGGCTACTCTTGATGAGAGGACTTTTTGTCGATAAGCAATGCTGAAGATTTCTTCGACCATGAAGATATGATATTCTCTTCAGATGACGAAATCCGTCTGATGGTTAGGGAGGAAGACCAATCTGAGGTAACCTCCAAACCTTACGCTTTTCAATTTCCACACTCGCTATAATTAGACTTTTCTTTGGAGAGATTGACTTGCGGCTCTACTCCGAGCAATTGTGATGATGATCTCTAGTGATGAACACTTATACAATAGTGGAAGCTGGAAACGATAAGCTAAGGATCATAAATAATCAGCTTGTTAAAGAGAATCTTTGTCGATTGAAAGCGGTTAACGAAATCAATCTGAAGCTGCTTTCAGAGAGGTGGCGAAGAACTAAAAGTTACGAAGGTTAAATCTTCGATTAGGAGAAAGCGATTAAAGATCAACCTAGCAATCAACAAAACGACAAAGTGATGATTTCAAAATTATACAAGCTAAGTTTGATGAGCTATTCTAACTACATGAGAGTCTCAAATCTACTAAGGATAGTTTGCGCAAGAAAATAGAGGTTTTCACGAAATCATCAAAAACTGGTAGGATATGAACACCTATTTTGACGCCTTGACTAACAAGAAGGGAATTGGGTATGAGAAGCCTTCTACATCCTCAAAAGCCCGTTTGGTTCACTTCAAAAGGTGTAATCAAACGAGTTTACGATAAAGATACACAAAAAGCAAAACATGTAATCGATAAAGGAAAGAGACTGCTAAGCAAGTAAGGCAAGTGCCTGTCGAGAAAGGGAATGAAATGGACTGCCTGATTAAGCATCGACCTAGAATCAACGAGAAGAACCGGTTCTTACGAAGAGACCTCAACGATCGGCAGATTAGGTATCGAAGAGACAAACAGCAAAAAGGAAATCTAATTTGAGACCCAATCAAGGTTAAATTTGCCCTAACAAGCAAGCTAAAGGTAAAGCAAAGAACATCTATGCCAAGAAGATATGAATCTTTTGATGGTAGCGATCGTACCTACCCTTATAATTAGAGAAAATTTCTTTTGAATACAGGTTAAAAAAAAAACAAAATAAAAAAAAAAAATCCCAAGTCTTCGATTCACCCAAAGGTTCACACGAATAATCATACAAATCGGAAAGCATATAAAAGATGTATGATTATGTTGATGTTTATGGGAGACAAAAACCGGGCCATCGATTACCATATAAGTGCCTGTTTGTGTGGATCCCTAAATCCACCTCTAACCCCTCGAGGACCCAATTCTAAAGGGTACCTAAAACTGATTCGACAGAGGTTCGCGTGGGTTTTGCCAACAAAGGGAGGTGTACAAGCAACTATCCGGTACATCGATAGTGGATGCTCAAGGCACATGGTAGAAGCAAACATCTCCTTAGCTCTTTACAAAAACAAGAAGGCCCCCGTGTACTCTTGGTGATGATAACTTTGGTTTTACCAAAGGATTAAGAACAACAGAGAATGATGATGTACAAGTTTTGGAGTCTCGTATGTCGAAGGATTAAAGCATAACCTTCTTTATCGATATCACAATTCTATGACAGCCGGATTGATGTTGAGTTCTCGAGTGATCGATTAATACGATAAGGAATCGAGCTACTCAACAAATCTTGCTGGCTTGGTTCAAGGAAAGCCACGATCTACCGTGATTGGAGCGGTTATCCAAGAAATGCATGGTTAATTGTTAAGAGTTCCAAAAGTAGCAGTTGGCTCTGGCACAAAAGAATGAGTCATCTGAACTTTAAGACTCTTAACAAGATAGTTAGGATGTCTTTTGTTGAGGACTTCGAATGAGGTATTCTCAAAGGATCGGACATATATGCGTATGTCGGATGGAAAAACAAGTTAAAGCCTCATTCAAGGGAATACGGACCAAACATCGATGAGAGTATTGCGGTTGCTCCATATGGACTTATTTGGACCGATTGCGATCGGTCTCGATTGGGCGAAAATATACTCTGGTAATTGTGGATGATTATTCCAAGTTTACCTGGGTTATATTCTTACATAAGAAGAATGAGACAACAACAAAGATACCCGAGCTGCTCAAGAAACTACAAAACGAAAAGGGTGTCAGCACAGTAAAAATCAGATTAGATCGAGGTACGAAATTTACGAACTCTTTTATTCTTGATTTTTGCCCTTGAGTTTGGTATCTGACATGAGACATTTGTAAGAACGCCACAACAAAATGGAGTAGCGAGCGGAGAAACAAAACACTCAAGAAAGGCTTTCGCACTATATGTTAATTTGAACATGCAACACCAAGCTTTTTTTAGGCGAAGAAATCAACCTTTGCATGCCACACTTTCGAGCGGATGTTTCTCGACAAAGGCTCACTACAAAACACCCTATGAATTGTGGAAAGGCAGAAAACCTCGTGTTTCTTACTTCCATGTTTTTGGGTGCAAGTGTTTCATACACAACAACGGGAAAAGTCAGTTGAAGACTTTTGAGGCCAAGTCAGATGAGGGTATATTCTTTGGATATTCCTCATCCAGCAAGGCTTTCAGGGTTTACAACAGGCGAACCCTAGTTTTGGAAGAAACACCCCATGTAGTCTTTGATGAGACATCGTCTGAACAAGAGAAAGCTACCTCAGAACAAGCCGTGCGAACAACCAACTCGACATCGCGAGAAAATAGATCGACTAAGTATCAAGGAGAAAGAATCGAACACGTAGCGGTGTATATCCCGAACTTGATCTTTGTTGATTCACAGTCAATCGAGACCTAAGGTACGCGCTAACCTGTCGAAGAAAAAAGTTCGCATTTGAGGCGATATCAAGCCCGAACCATCTCGGTTCGGGGAACTCTGAAGTTCTAAGAACAGACATCAGCACATGATGAGTCCAACATCAGCTGAGACATGTTCTTATCAAGTGGATCATAATTCGCACCACTCCCAATCACTAGTAATGAACTACTATCGAAGTGGATGATGTTCTCCAAAGCAGCGCATAAATCGGAAAAGAAGGACTGGATTACTAGTCATCAAGTGATCTGATTATCGGAGACCCATCTGATAGAGTCAAAACTAGACATCAGATTGGTGAAAGTGCCATGTATTGTTGTTATTTGTCTTTAAAGGAACCAATTGAAGTAGAAGAAGCTCTACAAGGCCTTAAGTTGGATTCTAGCCATGCAAGAAGAAGCTGGAGCAGTTTGAGAGGAATCAAGTTTGAAGCCGGTGGACGGACCAACTCATCAAGGCGTGATTGGCACGAAGTGGGTATTCAAGAACAAGATAGATGAGAATAATGTCATAACCGGGAATAAAGGCAAGACTTTGTTGATAAGGGTTTTCACAATCGGAAGGAATTGATTATGATGAGACCGATGCACCGATCGCTCTTTAGAAAGCCATTAAATTTGTTTCGGCATATCTTTGCCTGAGAGGGTTCATTTGTGTATCGGATGGATGTAAAGAGTGCATTCTTAAACGTGGGTACTAGCGGAGGAAGTTTATGTTGAACAACCTCCGGGCTTTGAAAAGGGCGACCAAGTGTACCATTTTAAGAAAAAGCTCTTTATGGGCGAAACAAGCTCTTTCGAGCTTGGTATTATACACTCTCTCGGTTCTTGATAGGCGGTTTCACTAAAGGAATAGTGGATAGAACCTTATTGAGAATAGAAGATGGAGAAGATATTACGATGGTTGATTTCGTGGGCGACATCATCTTGGATCTCCCAACAAGAAGCTATGTGAGAAGTTCAAACAAATTGATGCAAGGGAAGTTCAAGATGTCCATGATGGGTCGGATGAATTACTACGGGTCTACAAGTCAAAAAAAATCTGAAGGGATATTCATCGCCTTGCCGAAAATACCACAAGGAATTTATTGGCCAAGTTTGGAGTTCAACAACGTAAGGAAGCGAGAATTCCTATGATGACAGGGTTCAAGATGGATCCGGATGAGGGCGGTCGAAGAAAACTAATCGAGAAAGAATATAGGGCTCTCATTGGATCTCTACTATACATTTGCCCGGACCGGATATCACTTTTTGCGGTAGGTGTATGTGCGATTTCAAGCAAATCAATGCAAAAGCCACCTAGAAGCGACTAAGAGGATTCTCAAGTATCTGAAGGGACGATAAACCTTGGTTTATTTTATCCATCGAGATGATAATCTAGAGCTTAGTGGGTATTACGATTACGATTCGGAGGTTGCGAGAATCGACGAAAAGTCAACCTCGGTACATGTCGATTTCCGAGAAATAAAGCGATCTCTTGGTTTTCGAAAAGCGGACATCGATTTCGACATCTACTCTGAAGCGAGAATATATGGGTAGGAAGTCATTTGTTCCCAATTGCTCTGGCTAAGTCGGCGGTGAGGATTACAACATCGTAGCTAAACGTACCTATATTACATGACGATAATAGTGTTATTGCAATCACTTCGAATCTGTTCTACATACAAGATGCAAGCATGTGGATGTCGGACACCATTTCATCAGAGATCATGTTGAAAAGAAGAATATCATAATGGAAAAGATCCATCTCGATAAGCGAAGTCGATATCTTAACTAAGCCGCTAATTTGAGATCGATTGAGAGAATTATGCAATGAGCTAGGGCACGGATCTCGGAGAAAGTGCACGGAAATGTTAGGTGGGTGGTCTCGAACCAGTTAGTTAAAAGACTAACGGAGTTAAGAGGAATCAGTTGAGTTAGGAATCTCAATCGATCGGACAAGAGCCGATCGAAGATCGGACAAGGGCCGATCGAAGATCGAAGATAAGGGCCGATCGAAAAATCGGAGAAAAGGAGCCGATCTGGAGATCGGACAAAGGCGGCGGATCGGTTCAAGATATATCGGATTAAGAGGCGATCAGTTGAAAGGTTATACTCTATAAGTCGATTAAGCTACGATCAACAAGCAAGTCATTATAAGTTTAAAGCTATAAATCGCATAAGTCGGAATAGGCAACACAACAATGAAATAATAGAACTTTTCATTGATAAGGACCCGGAGGTCGGTTACATTACAAGCTACAAGTACAAGAAGAAGGAGGTCATTACATAAACCATAAACCATAAACCCTAAGCTTAAACCCAAGGAAGGGAGGGGAGAGAGGCTTTAAAGATTTTAGAGCTTGATGCTCTCATTATCCCCGACCCCAAAAGGGCGTGAGAGGCTTCTAGAATCTGAGCCACCCTCGGAGCTTGAGGAGGCGAGGCGGCCTTGAAGGATGTCTGCCGCCGGGAGCCCTAAACGTGAAATCAATGGGCTCTCCGGTTTGTTAAATGGGACCACGAGTACCCGCAGGTTTGGTCACAAAGACCATAAGGCCACTAGTGTCACATGCAAATATTGAGTTTGATACGTGACAATCAGCTATTATCTGATGCAGACCGCGTACCAAACCCATGTTTTGTTTCAGACTGAGTCTGTTGATGTTAATTCCGTCATCTCGATAGGCACACAAGGTGCATACGGTTAGGAGAAGTGCCTTCTCATTTGCTATAGCAGATTCGCCTCCACGG
The DNA here is from genome assembly GCA_037126765.1 of Stenogyne calaminthoides. Lineage (NCBI taxonomy): Eukaryota > Viridiplantae > Streptophyta > Magnoliopsida > Lamiales > Lamiaceae > Stenogyne > Stenogyne calaminthoides. Next base: position 27,303,903 of record JBBCBC010000016.1, read on the forward strand.
TGGTAAAGAAGCTTTGCATTGATCGTATGTGTAATCTTCGATGACGACGAAAGCAGTGTGAAGGAACACACAGGGTTGATTTGAGAAGTTGAATTCATTGGAAAAGGGTTAAAGGTTTTTGCCGGGAGTTTCACCGGAAATAAGGGATTCATCGGAAAGCATGAAGTATATGCTAGAAGATGAATGGTTTATGTTGTGTTGTTTGCCTAACACCCCAGGCCAATTTATAGAAGAAAATTAGGGGTATAAATGCAAATTTATTTTCTCAGAAGACCTTAAGAGAAATTTTTGCGACAACAGCGCGTAGGAACACGCGGCTAATGGTTGGATGAGTTGACGGTGTGAGTAATCACAACGTATCTAAACCATTATTACGGAATGTCAAATCGCGCCGATTAGGGAATCGAGGTGACTTTTTGACTCCCCGAAGTAAATGTTTTGGCGGGAGTATGACGTAAATGCATAGGAAATGTGGCATGAATAGAAGAAGACTGAAGGATGAAGTGGATCAGATAAGAGTATCAGATAAGTGGATCAGATAAGTGGATCAGATAAGTAACGAAGTGGATCAAACAGAAATCTGATCAGATGAGTGGAATATTGTTGGGAAATGCTAAAGGCTACCATCAGTAAGGTCAACAAGTACCAGATCAAATCACAGTGGTAAGTGGTTGATTATAATATCAATCAGTCAGATACATTTTTTATTTATCCCTTTCTGAACATCTTATATGCATTATTTAAATTGGTTTTCACTCTGCCTTCTCTTAACTTTGTGCGATGACTTTAAAAACATTTAATGCGGACATGGGAATGTGTATTTAATGCGTTTTATTGCGAATTTTCGAGTCCAAAAAATGAGAAGATTACTTTTCTCAACCGTGCGATCAAAACACTTTACGGCCGACTAATCTCAGCCACTGATCTCAAAACACGGATACTTGAGTACCTTTGGAAAGTTGTGCAAAAAGTTTTCCCTCACATACTATAAATCCAAATCTTTCTCAGAAAACTTCTTTCCACTACTTCGTCTTCTCAAAACTCTTAAAAAGATCAAATTTTCAAATCTTCAGAAATTTACTTTCAAAATCAATTGATTCTACTTTCACGATTTATCAATCCTACGAATCAATATCTGGTAATTTTTTCCTTTGAGTACTGCTTGATTTCATTCATAGTAGTTATTAGGTCTACAAGTCGTGTTGCTATGTTTCTGTAACTTATATCCGATCTATACGCTTACTTGCTTAATTGATGCTAAGATTACTGGTTTGACTGAGATTATTGAAATAATTTACTCAAACTAACATCAATTTGCATATCATCTGAAATGGCATATCTTGTTCTCTGACGTGGTCGAGGAAAAAGATTACGCAACTTCCGCATCAATGAAGAAAGATATCATTGATGAGAAGTATGTAGTATTCTCAATCACCTCAGATCCTGAATCACTGGAAATTCTGGAGTGCTTGCGAGCGTGCGGACTTGAACGATATTGCTCTACACATCAGAACATTGTCCACACACATGAAGCCCTAGAGTTTCTATACTGATCTGAAGAAGGGCGAGGACATTGATCTTTGACTGATTTCTTAGTTGGTGGATTGGAAGTTCGAGTGTCGAATGATGATCTCGAGAGGATCTTGGTCTCGCTCGAGGAAGCATCAACCGAGACCTACACGGTGATGTAGGTGAGAAGGACTTTCTTGAAGCCAAACTGTTGAGACCGACCAAACAAGGAGAATCGACCAATGTCAAAGCTTCCTACGAAGAAAATATCGCCTTCTCCTTGAGATCGTTCGGAAAGGTGATTATGTGCTCAACCTACAGTCTTGATGCTGTCACTTCTTACAAGATCAGTGTCATGACTGCAATCATCAAGAAGGCTTCAGATATGGATTAGTTGGGTATGGTCAAGGCACGATTGCGGAAAGACTCCGGGAAGTTCGAACTGACCCAGAGAAATGAAGTGTGCTAATCTTCCAAGTGCTCCTTCATGCACAAAATCTCAATCATTCTGACAGATAAGCTACCAAAGAATTATGAATGGAATGAGAATGGTGCGAAGGTGTATCAAGCAAAGCACAAGGCCATATTGGGCAAGGATGAGCCTCTGCCTGGTCAATCTGATGAGGATCCTACTCATATGTGCCCAAAACCCAAGGAGAAAAGAAGGGAAAGGAAAAAGGCGCATCTTTAGAAGCGCATGGAGCAGCCATTCGAGAAGAGGTTGAAGAGGAAGGATCGCCAAGAAACCGGATGCTCAACAAAACGCTTGAGGAAAGAGTGACTTCTCCGAAGATTGCTCCTAGTTCGCTTTCGGCAAGTTAACGAGCACGGGGGATCGATTCAGTGGAATCGAGAAGAGGAGATAGCGATCGATTCGAGACACTACACCGCAGAGAAGTAAGGGACGAGCAGATGATCGAAGAAGAAGGAGAGAAAGCTATCAGAGGAACAGAAGTGGAGCACCCTGAGGAAGAATAACCATCTGATTCTCTGCCTCTTACCAAGATCTTCCAGAAAGCAAGATCGCCTACGCCCACTTCCAAATCGCCATCACCCTCTCCTCACAAAACATTCTCACCCTCACCCTCACCAGTCAGATCACCCAGATCTCCCACTGCCCCAACCATTGAACCTGTTCAGGAAACTGAACCCCCTCAACAAGATGGAAATGAACCTGAACCACAAATATCCCCATCTCACTCCCAATCTCCAAACAAGATACAAGAACCTGAGAGAACTGACAAGCATGTGTCCGTCTCTCATAATCCCTTCAATACCAGAACCTTGCTTGCTTCACCTGATTCAGAAAGCCCCATCATAAGGATAATAAAGCAACAAATCAAGGAGTATCTGCTGGACATATGCCCTGAATTGGATCAACATCCTGGCATCCAGCATCAGATAGAAGAGATTGTGTTCTGGAGGGATATCAGACTGAAAAGCATCGAAGAATTTCTGATCCTCATGACAACTCTGGGATCTGATTTCTTTGTAGACTTGGAGATGAAGTGCTTGAACAATATTTGGGATTGAAAATATTTGTCAAATTGGAATCGGCGATGATATCGGATGGTTGATTCATGAAAGGTTGGAATTGGCGATAGCAAGGAGGAAGCTGTTCAACCTCCTACTGATCTTGAGGAGTTGCGATGAACCGAGAATGGGTCTTTGCGAGATGAGACCCAACTTAGCAAGGCTTCAACATCTCGACCGATTTGCTATCTTTGAGCTCCGATATCCTAAATCTCTGTCTTGAGAAGATTCAAGATGGGATAAAGGCTACTATTGAAGACAAATTCACGACTCTCCAAAGCCGAATCGATGAAGCGGTTTGAAGAAGAGCAAACAAAGCGGGTTGACAGAGAAAGAAGTCACACGGTTGGGATGCATAATGACATCCTTTACGAAGTAATGCAACTAGTAAATCCTCTTGCCGAGAAGCTCAATCTCAATCGATAAACTCAAAGTTGAACGGATATGCTCAATGAGACCACGGTACTCTTTTGGAAAATGTGGGCATCCTTGGAGAAAACTGACAACCACATGCATATGGGTTGGAAATAGCTTCTACTGAACGAGCAAGAAAGGACATCGAATTTGCTCTCAGACGCTTTTTAATTCCTGCACCTTCTCCAACCGCTCAGATCACTCCTCTTGTTGTAGAGGAACTCAGAGAGGAGATCACACGACAGTTTATTGCTCTGAATCGCAGGCTATCCAACCTCTTTGATGAAACCAAAAAGGGGGAAGGACAAGAGAATAAGGAGAAGAAAGAAAAACAGACACAGTTGGTAACTATTGCATCTTTTCCAGAAACCACTGTATCTGACTTGTCAGCCACTCCATCTACTGATCTCGTTGCTGAAGTGAAATAAACTATGGAGCAACATAGCAAAAAGATCACGGAGCAGAAGATTGCTCTTTCAGATGTCATTGCCAGAGTCGACAAGATTGAAGACTTTTCTTCATCTGTTCAGAAAAGAATGGAAACTGATGATCAGGCCAAGAGCCTTGAACTCGCTAAGAAATTAGCAGAAGAGGACAAACAAGATGAACCTGAGCAGACTCTGAGGAGAAAGAAAGGCAAAGGCAAGATGGTGAAAGCTACTGCTGAAGTTCAGAGACAAGGACAATTACTCTCTACCAAAAGCCAGACGTCTCCTGAACAAATTCAAGAGCAAACCAGACAGAGAATAAGAGAGGCTGCCATCAAGAAGCAGAAGTTAGCAGAGGCTAAGGGACTAAACATCTCATACATCCGAAGGAAGAGAAAGAATGAAGCTGCAGCAGAGGAGATTGCTTGGGAAAGGAATGCCCTTCCGGCACCTGTCAAAGACATCCTCTGTGCCCGGCTAGATCTGCTTCCAAAATAGGATCAGATCAGAGCAGAATGGTTGTGTGATGTGTACATCCTGGAGATGATTCCGATTCATCAAGATCAGACAGAAAATGATGATGAATTTCGGAACTGGTTAGAAACGAAGTACCCAGATTTCTACCGAACGGTGATGAAGGAAAGGAAGATCATGTCACTGATACCTGAAGCTCCTCCCTTTGAACAACTCCTTCTACCTTTGCGTCCAGACAACAAACTAGATACTGTCAAATTCAAGAATGCCTACTATGGATTTGCTGACAAAGGAGGGATCCATAGAAGAGAAGATCTGGACAAGTTGATGCAAAGGATGTACAAGATGTTTGGCATCCGCAAAGAACTACAAATGTTCAAGTACACCTGAGGAAGACAATCTGGAATCAGATGGTAGGTACGTTTTCATGTATTCTGTAATGCACACACCTATCTGAATGAAATATTCTATCTCTCTAATTCTAAGAAAACATCTCATTGTCTTCTGAAGTATGTACTGTTTTACATTATCTGCATTTCTACTCGTGTTATCTGTTTTTCTGATTAAGTGTTTTGGTTCCATCAAAAAGGGATAAATTGTTGGGAAATTTGTATTTAGTTTTGATGGAAGTTCCAAAACAGGTTGTAATAGGACCAGTCAGATTTGTTAGCTAACTGATGACGTAGAATCAGATTAAGATGACCAGCTGAAATGTATAGATAGCTGATGTCAAAGATAGGTCACATATTGAGGGGGAACTCAATATGTATAGGTCAGGTCAAAATATCAGATGACCAGATAAGGTCAGATGATCAGAAGGCTAAGAACAAATCCGGAGAAGACAAAAGTCGGAAGATCGGTGAAGGCAGAAGACCTTTGAAACTTCGGATGAACACGAAGACTCGGATAGACTGAAGACTCGGTTAAACCCGAAGACTCGGATAAGCCTCAAGACTTCGAGAGAAACTCAAGACTCAAGAACAAACTCGAAGACTCGGTATATTTCAAGACACCGAGGCTCGAGAGTCACCTAAAGATCGAAGACTACGTAAGACCGGAAGACCTACATCGACTTCGTGTCGCAAATTGTCTTTAAGACAACTGCATCGGAAGACTCTACAAAGGTAGATGATCGGTTATCCGATCAAGTCACCAAGATTCAAGCGTCAACCAAAATGGTACACCAGACAAGACGAATATTCTACAAAAATAATATCAATCATCAAAGAGATAAATTACTAAAGTGCCGCCTCGCCAAAGTATCAATGAAAGCGTGCGTGCACAAAAAGAGCTGACAATGCGGGATTCGACGCTGCGGACACAAACGGCGCTAATCATGCCTACGGCCACGCCGATATTCAGAGCACGTCACATCATATCCTACAACCTACCTAATATAGCCCAAAATTCAAATTGCTCTCCAACGGCTCTTTGATTTTGTGGTATATAAAATGGGATTGCTCTTCAAAATTGAAGAACACACCGAATCGAAAGCGGTGAAAAAAGCAAAAAAACTATAGCAGAATTTCCGCTCGAAGAACACCGAATTTGAAGATTATTCTTAAGTGTTCATCCCATTGCTCTTAGCATAGAAATCCTATCCTCTAGCATTTGGCTACATAAACACCAGGATAGATTTCCAGTTGGAACCACAACAAATCTTTACCCAAACTCAAAGTTAGGTTAAGTTTGTTTTTTGCAAGATTTCAGACTAGGGATTCTAGTTTCTGATTTCTGGGATCGGTTGAGTGTGAACTCGATAAACATCTGTTGGGTGTTGGACTAACACATAAAACTAAGTACAGTCGGTTAAGTTGGTTAAGTTGGTGCCTCTGTGTTAAGGGAAGAGTGGACGTAGGACTGATTGTCTGAACCACTATAAAAATCTTGTGTGTATTTACTTGCTCTTTATTGCTTTACACTATTACACACATCTGAGCTTTAAAATTGCATACATATTCTAAGTTAACATCGATGCGCACCAAGCTAACCGATCGTCGAGTTGACACCTTAGTCAGCTGATTGAAAACTGACTTGAGAATCTGATTTAGTAAAACTGGTTTTTCACACGGGTACAAACGAGCTTCCTTGACTATCGATTAAAGCGACAGATATCAAAACCGATCGCCCTCGGGCACTCGGTAGATTGAACATCGATCAAACCGACTCACTAGCTTTTCGATCGAGGCAAGCGCAATCACTTTTCGATCTGCGAAAAGTTTTTTTCAGAAATCTATTCACCCCTCCCCTCTAGACTTCTGCCCTCACATAACCAGTTCGGGACCTACACCATTTCTCAGTTTCTTACCGACCATGGTTTTATCAAAGGAACTGTTGATAGGACTTTTCTTATGCCAACATGTTGGGAGATGAATTTAATAAAAGATATATGATTTTGATTAGATCCCAAAAACCCCTGAGTATGACATGTTCAGAATGATCTTGATAGTTAGTCGAGGATTGGTTTTAAGTATTGGGGATGTTATCGCAAAATGTATAGTCGTGAGATATAGTTCGGGATGGGTTACGAAGAACTCGGTATGTTTCGAAAAGCTGAAGTTTCGATTGGGGCGGAAGTTTACGAAGACTTCGATAAAGCCGAGTATCGAAGACTTCGATTAAAATGGAGAGATGCGAAGACTCGATGGGATCTTGAGGCGAAGACTCGGCCGCGAAGATTGATATATCGGTCGATAGACTCGAGAAGACTCACGAAGACTTCGAAGACCACGAAGACTCGGAAGACTCGAAAGGCAAAGGTGAAGGCGAAATTGAAGTTCAAGAATCTTTGAAGGCCGCGGTAATTCTTGAAGACTCGATAAAGTCTTGAATGCTTTCGATATGAACTGAATGTTCAAGGCCTTTGAATATATCTATCTCACGAAGGATCAATCTTGAGAAGATCGTGATTCCTTAGATAATAGATATCTGCCAAGACATTCAAATCAGACAAAGGAACTAAGTCCGGAAGTGTTGTTAAGGTTATATCAAACTCGAGTTTGTAACCAAAAAGCCGTTGAAGATGTCTACCTTTAGCGAAGACAAAAGTCAAAAAGAGGAAAACTGAAGATCGCACCATCTTGACGACAGCGTGTGTGGGCATTTGAAAAAAAAGATGTCAGATGTACAAAGTTCCAGACTGCAAAAAGTGAAGACCGGCTACATGAAAGGTTATTGCCTAAAAAGTGTTAGGGAGGTTCAAACCCTAAATATAGTCGTTCCTCACACACCTTAAGAGGAAACTCACGAAGCTATCTCTCCAACGGATAGTTTTTAAGAGTGACCTTGGTGTATGCCTATAAATCTTGGTGACCCTCTACATTGTAAGGTTACGGAAATTTATCATAACTCAAGAGCTCAAACTTATTCTTGCAAAAGTTAAAGCACTCGAAAAACTTAGAATTTCCCAAGTGCTTCTATATTGAAGAGAGCTCACTATACTAAGCCTAGCTTGATAAGAATTATCCAAAGCTTAGTCGAGATATCCTAACCCTTTGCATTGTGCTTCATTGTAAAGGATATCTCATCCTAGTTGGAAACCAACCGAGAAACCCCAAACCCTTGAGAAGGTAGTTGGAGTGTGTTTGTTGGTGAGAAGAGTTGTAAAGAGTTAGTAAACTACGGAGTAGTCGAGAAAACTCTAGAGGAGAAGTTAGTAAGCTCTGAGGGGTAGTCGAAAGCTTGTTTGTGTTTGAGTAAAGTAAACTACGGAGGTAGTTAAGCTCAAGGTCGGGTTGAGTAAGTAAACTACGCGGAGTAGTCGTAAAAACTTCAGGGCGAGTTGAGTAAAGTAAACTACGAGGTAGTCGAAAAGCTTCGAAGTGATTAGTGAATTTCTCTCGAGGATCGAGAGAGAGTGGGCGTAGGAGCTTGAGTCTACGAACCACTATAATTGTTGTGTTGTTTATTGCTTTCCTTATATGTGCTTAAGCATTGCATTGACTTGATTTTGAAAGCATACTTTTCAAGCGATATTGGTTGGAATCAATCCTTTGAAGTTGCATGTAATTGAATCACAGCCTAATCACTATTTCATAAAGGGAAGGTTTTAAACCAAAGCTTAAAAGCAGTATAAACTAAAGGGCCAACCATTAAGACGGTGAGTAGCTAGAACAGATAGTTACAAAACCGAACTCTCTTACGAGGATTGATGAAGTTAGTTATCGATCCAAGCAACTCGAGGATCTCTGATACTCGGGACTTAGTTGGGATTATCTCGAGAAATTATCGAAAGCATTTCAGGATCATTTTGTCTCGAGAGACTTTGACTCGAGAAGCGTCTGTGCTTCTCGAGAACCTAATCTTGAGGATTATCGACCCAAAGTGACCTCGAAGAAAAAGTTTTAAAAACACTGAACAAGTGTATTCCCCCCCCCATACACGTGTAAGACTCATTTGCACCGGGACCAACACAACATTAACCTTAATGTTTTATAATTAAATTTTTATAACAATAAATACTATTGGCTGGAAAAATTATTCTCATAACATATTTATAGATGGTGAAAATGTCAAAATGACATGTATTATGTAAATAATATATAAGACTGAAATGAGTATGACATCTAATTTTAATGGAAGGAAGTAATTTAAAATAAAAAATGAATGGAAATATGTACAAATAATATAAAAATATAAAAATTATACCTATAATTAATTATTAAATATATTTCAATTAGAATTAATAAAAAAATTATTTTAAATCCCGCGCAGTACATGGGGTTACGTGCTAGTATCAAATAAAGTGTTGACACAATGTACAACATCTAGTTGTTTTGAGTTGCTACCTATGGATTTAATGGGTCAAATGTTGAAAAAAGATACTCAATGGTAGTTGTTGATGAATTCTCTAGATATACATGGATAGAATTTTTAAAATAAAAATCTAAAACTTTTTCTTTCTTTAAAATTTTGTACAAAAAATTCAAGACTGCTTTTAATTCAAAAGTTAGTAAGATTAGTAAGATCATATCATGGTAGAGAATGTGAAAAAAGTATGTTTACTGAATTTTGTGAAAACAAAGGTATGACACAAGAGTTTTTTTCATAAAAAACTCATCAACAAAATAATGTTGCTGAAAGAAAAAATAGAACTCTGCAAGAAATGACCAAAGTTATGTCCACTTCAAAACAACTTGCCAAAGATTTTGGCATAAGCTTTAATAATGAATGTCATATTGGAAATATAGTTTTTGTAGTACAATGACTCCTTATAAAATTATGAATAACAAGAAACATAATTTGAAGTATTTTCTTTTTTTTTAGTGTGTAAATTATATTTTAAATGACAGAGATCTGTTGCATAAGTTTGATTCTAAAAGTGATAAGGGAAAGCTTATAGATTTACAACTTAAGAACTGGCATTGCATAGAAATCTGTCAATGTTGTTTTTTATGATAATGCTAGTTTAGCAGGTGCTAATGCTTAAAATGACATTTCAGACCTTATTGATACTTCTGGAAAAAAAAATCCTTTAATTCGTGTTCTACTAACATTGTTAGTCCAGATGTTACAACATCTGAGACAACTTGTCCTTTAAAGACATAATTTATAGCTAATATACAATACAATAAAAAAAAATTCAGCTTCAAGAATAATAAAGAGTCATTCATAAGATCAGATTATTGAAGAATCAGTCACAGGTGTTCAGACTAAAGGAAAAATCAAGATAAGTCAAAAGGAGGTGATAAGATCTATTTGCATGTCATCTATATGCAATCAGGTAAGTTTTGAGTGTTATCATTCTTCTTTGAAACCAAAAAATGTTGGAGAAGCTCTCAATGATTAAAACTAGATAATTGCAATACATGAAGAACTAAATCAGTTTGAAAGAAATGAAGTATGGTCTTTAGTTCCTAGGCTTAATCATATAAATGTCGGGGTAAGAACTAATAGGTACAATCCAAAATAAAAAAATAGCATTGGGGTACAAAACACATTTTTGATATATGTGATCAGTCTATTATACCCTTATTTGCTTTTGGAATTCCTGTTTTTTCGTTTTGTTTATTTCATTTTTCCTACTTTATTTTTAATAAAGGTCATGTCCCATCAACCTCAAAAAGTTATGTCCCATCGACATGTTATACTTTATGTTTTACTTTATTTTTAACAAATTATTTAGTCTGTTTTTGCTTTCTATGTTTTATGTTATATATATAGATAGGCGTACGATAATTGCAATAATTAAAATAATTCTTCTATTTTTTTATATTTGAAAAGGATATTGTTATTGTAATTTTTGTGTATTTTTTTACAATTTTTATATTTTATTATAGGAAAATTTTAAAAACATTTTACAGTTTTTTTTAAAAATATAATTATTTCTTCTTTTTAATAATAACAAAATAAAAAATGCATATACCTATAAATACGCATTGTCCAGAATAAAAAATTGCATATATTAAAATTACATTGCATATAATGAAAAACATTACATTTACAAAAAAACATTGCATATACTCGTAAAATATTGCATATACTCGTAAAAAAATATTGTATACACGCGTAAAAAAACATTGTATACATGTGTAAAAAAATTCACATACATGCGTAAATTGCATATGTACTGATACATAATCAATTTGAATCTTCACAAGGCAAAATCATCAATTCCACTGCATCTTCTCCATTACAGAATCAACAAACCTACCAAAAAATCACCAAAACTCCAGAAAATCACGTTACAAAATTTACCAAAACTCAACTACCATAAAATCAACAAAAACTACCCAAAAATCACCAAATCAGAAATCATCAAAAAAATCAATACCCAAAAGTCACAAAGCAAATTAAGAAATAATATACAAACCAATAACAACACCAAACACAATGAATTTTTTTTGCAAATTCTGCTTCCAATTTATACATAAAAACAAAGAGTTGCTTCCAATTTCCACTTCAAAAAAAATTGCAATCCACATCTCCCATCTTCCATTAGCCCCAATCGTCGCTCACCAAATACATACACTGTTGGGGAATAATTTGCACGGATCTATTCGGGATAATTATTTAAATACAAATTTAATTCTGATAATTATTACTAGCATGAATTAATCATATATTAATTCAAATAATAATCCAATAACAAATCATGCATATAATTAACTCACGTAAATCCTACGCATGCGGAAATTCTACGAGTTTACATGAACGTACCTCTTGGAATGGTAATGGCCTCGTTGATCAAACACACCAAAAGAACCTTCCCAAGTATTCCCTTAATCCTTGCTCGACAATCCGGTGGTAGGATGCTTGCGAACAATTAACAAAAGGAAAATAAACTTTGTTGCACCACCTTTGTGGATTTACTAATTTTTCCAGCACATGGAATTGTACTTGGGAATGAAACACTCATCCCCTATTTATAGAGGAGCGGTGGTCGAATTTTTAGGATAAAATAATATGGGAAAATCTTTTTCTTGATCTCCAAGAAATCTTGAATATATCTCATATATTCTTTTCTCCATAATTAAAATATTCCACAAAAATCCCAACTCCTCTTTGTTATGGAAATTTCGAAATATTAGGTCAAGATTCCAAGATTTGGATCTTCTTGAATTTATGAGATATTCTTGTATTTCAAGAAATACATATCTTTCATAATATTTTTTCAAGAAAATCAAGAAAATCTTTCTTGCCCTTTATATTTCAATATTTTCGAAAATTGCTATATGGATAACCAAGTGGGAGATTTCTTGAATTTAATGAGATAATCTTGTATTCCAAGAATACATATCTTCATTCCATAACAAAATTCAAAGAAAATCTTTCTCCCCTTTTAATCCATAATTTTCGAATTATAAGGAAAAATAAAGGCAACAATATTTATTTTATTTTAAACACCTTTTTTGGTTATTGGACTTTATGTTTGGGCTACTTAGGGGCCTTTAGGAGAATTGAGATTGGACCTTCCAATGGATCTTGAATTATCAATATTGAGCCACAATATTATTCAAGCGATAAATATTAATTAATCCCACTACATAATTGTTGGGAGATGAATTTAATAAAGAAGATTTTGATTAGATCCCAAAACCCCCGAGTATGACATGTTGGGATAATCTTGATAGATGAGTCGAGATTAGGTTTTAGAGTGTTAGGGATGTTATGCACTTGCAGAGTGTATAGTCGCAGATATAGATCGGGGTTAGATTTCGAGGATTACGAAGACTCAAGAAGTTTGAAAGTTTCGAAGTTTCGTTATGAAATCGAGAAACCGAAGTTTCGATATGAAATCGAGAAAAGTTTTCAAGATGAAATCGTAAATCAAGACTTCGATGTATGAGATCGAGAATCGAAGACTCAATGAAACCGAGAAACCAAGACTCGGTTTGAAGACTCAGTATATCAGTCAGTATATCTGTGAAGACTCGTAAGGCGAAGACCACGGAAGATAGAAGATCAAGATATCAAGAGATCGAAGACAAAAGGATCTTGAAGGCACGATAATTCGAAGACTTCGATAATATCTTTGAATGCTCGATATAATCTAAATGTTAAGGTCTTTGAAAATATCTATCTGAAGGATTCAATACTGAGAAGAACGCGATTACTTAGAAAAATAGATATTGCCAAAGACATTCAAATGCAGACAAAAGGAACTAAAACTAAGTGTTGTTAAGGTTATATCACTCATAGATATTGACCAAAAAGAGCCGTTGTGTTTGTCTACATTGGCGAAGACAATGACCCAATCGAGAAGAAAAAGATACCTTTGTACTTTCTTATCGACACCGAAAGCGACCAGTCTTTGAAGCATGTCGGTAATCTTATGTTCTAAGCGCAAAAAGTGGTGATTGGTCGCATGATGAAAAGTACTTTGCCTAAAACATGCTAGGGAGTGTCAAATCCTAAATATAGTCGTTCATCACACACCATAAGAAGAAACTCATGGAGCTATCTCTTCCAACGGATAGTTTTTCAAGAGTGACCTTGGTGTATGCCTATAAATACTTGTGACCCTCTACATTGAAGGTTACGGGAAATTTGTAAGCAACTCAAGAGCTCAAACTTATTATTGCAAGTTGAAGCACTCGAAAACCCAAGAATTTCCCAAGTGCTTTACATTGAAGAGAGCTCATTCTCTAAGCCTAGTTTTGATAAGATATATCCAAAAGCTTAGTAGAGATATCCTAGCCTTTGCATTGTACTTAATTGTAAAGGATATCTCATCTAGTTGGAAACCAACCAAGAAACCCCAAACCCTTTGTAAGGTAGTTTGAGTGTGATTGTTGGTGAGTTGAAGTTGTAAAGAGTTAGTAAACTACAGAGGTAGTCAGAAAGCTCTAGAGAAGAAGTGAGTAAACTATCTTGGATAGTCGGAAAGCTTGTGTGTGTTTTGAGTAAGTAAACTACAGAGGTAGTCAGAAAGCTCAAAATAGAAAGGTTAGTAAACTACAGAGGTAGTCAGAAAACCTTAGGAAGTAGAAAGGTTAGTAAACTACAGAGGTAGTCAGAAAACCTTAGGAGGTGATTAAGGAATTTCTCTGAAGAGTCAGAGAGAGTGGACGTAGGAGCTTGAGTCTCTGAACCACTATAACTTGCTGTGTTATTTGCTTTACATTCGCATTGATTATACATTGCATATCTTTAATCGAAAGCATATTTTCACCGATACTCGGTTGGAATCAATCCTTTGAAGTTGCATCTAAGCGAGTCATTTGCTTTTAATCATTATTCCATTAAAAGGAAGGTTTTTAGCAAAGCATAAAATGAGTATAAACTTAGGGCCAACCATTCCGCACATCTGAGTAGCTTTTCAAGCAGGCTCAGTATCTCTGATAACTCAGGCTTAGTTGGGATTATCTGAGGCTTCGAAAGCATTTCGGGATCAACATCTCCGGGTAGACTTTGACTCGAGCGTCTCAGGCTTCTCGGGGCAAATCATCAGGACAACTGACCCATCGACCTCGATGAAGAAAAGTTTTAAAATCGAACACGTGTATTCCCCCATACGTGTAAGACTCGTTTTGCCGGGACCAACAAGTGGTATCGAGCGTTGGTTCAACTTGACCACCTTTGTTGACCATAGTCTTATTTGCTAAAAGATTCTTGTGGTCTATCTGAACAGATCTTATTTGCTGAAATCTTATAAGGCTCAGACATCATGCCTTCTAAGAAGCTTCCAATGTTCTCAGTTGAGAAATATGATTAGTGGAGATTGAGAATGCAGGCTCACCTGTATTCTAAGCATGAACGTATGTGGAGAGTGGTTCTTGAAGGACCATTCCAATTCAACATTTGTGAATCCGGAGATTCTGAAGATGAGAGAAATGATTCGAATGAATTTCCAAAAGTCAGATGATCAACTTACTCCTGATCAGAGGAAGTTAGTCAATCTTGACTATATTGCCCAAGATACAATATATAACACTATTGATGATGTTTTTATGAGGAAGATCTCTCATTGTGAGAATACAAAGGAAATATGGGATACACTTGCTGAGATTGCTAAGAAAGAAAAGGAGTGCGAAGAAAGTTCCGACTCCTCGGATGAGATGTTTCGAGAAAGTGATGGTGATGACATCGTCTCTCATGGTCAGTAGGAGAGGTAAGTTCTTCTATCTCTTGTTGTTGCTCCTACACAAGCACATGAGTTGTCAAGTTCTCTTGTAAGAAGTCAATTTGACACGATGGATTCTTTTGAGAGTCTTATGAAGGACTATCTTTGTTTTTTACAAGAAGCTGCTTTGAATGAAACTCAAGAAGCGAGAACAAAAGAACCGATTCTTTGAAAATCTTAAGTGGAAAAACTCTAGTAATGATGAGATCACTTCTCAATTAATGGAAACTCTTGATGAACTAGATGTTACGAAAGTACAACTCTCGAGAGAAAGAGAAGTTGATAGAGACCTAAATGGAAAACTAGAAATCCGTGAGGAAATTCACAGATCGTAACTAAGTTCAATGACCTCTCGAGAAGCATGAAACTCTACAAAAGTGTGAGGATAGTCTTGGAGAGGAAGCTAACTCTATTGAATTACGCATCTAAAGTAATAGATGAAATTGAGTTATCGAGACCGCCACTATAAAATCTAGATTGGGATACATTCGGGGAACCTCACTAGGTCATCACGAATCTTGCTTCTAATAAAGAAGACATCTTTGTTAAACAAGTGGCACCCATTCTTGGATTTGAAGAAATGCCCAAAGTTTTACACAAGGAAAATGACCTATGGTTCGAAAAAACTGAATGTTCGTAAGAAAGCTCAAACCTCGGTAAAGGCTAGAAAACCCGACCACTCGGTAGGAAATTTTCGTGCAAGTACTTCAAAGCCTCCGCTAAGAATCTGAAACTGAAAAAAGATCTGCCTTGAACAAAGAGAGGAATTTTAGGAAGAGAAACACTTCAGAGACATTCTCATTGAAAAAGACCAAGTCCTCGATTCTTGAAAGACCCCAATTTTAGTCGAGTGCAACCTAAACCCCACTTGCCTAAGGGTAAAGGTTACACGAACCCAAGTCACAGAGACTCGGACCGGTGCAAAAAAAGCCAAAGCAATGGAACAAAAAAGGCTTGTACCCAAGAAAAACTCAAAGGCTCATGTTCATCAAAGGCTAGCACTCATACGAGAGGATCTTGCTAAGGCACCTAGAGTGGTAAATGTGTATGTAGATGTTTATGGAAGGCGGATCAGCCACTCTAAAGTAATTAGAGTTGTCGGCGATTTGGATTCCAAAAAAGGCAACTAACTGGTAGGACCCTACACCAAATGGGTACCCACAGATCTAATTTGATTTTTAGGTAAGCGAGAAAAAGCATTCGAAATGAATGAAGACAACTTTGCCCTGATGAAAGAAGATCTGAGATGTCATTGTTGAAAGATGAATTTCCTTCTTGGACTTCAAGAAAAATTAAGCTAAGGAAGGAACCCTCATCAGAGATCATATTGAAAAAGACATCGAGGGATGGAGAAGATTCAATCGATAAGCGAGAGCTGATATCTTGACTAAACCTTTGGGATTTGAATCAAGATTTCGAGGGAACTATCGATTGAATTAGGGATGTTGGATCGGTGTATAGAGTAAATCAAAAATTGAAGGTTTTCAGATGCATGAAGTTTTCTCAGGATTCTACTGAGAAACTCATGATAAAATTAGAAGTACTGAAATCTGAGTCTTGAGAAACTCAGATATCTCAAGATCGATTTTCGATATTATCTTGATCTGCTCAAGACTCGATATCATCTTGACGATTCGATTTTCGATATTATCTTGACATTTTATCAAGGTCAATACTCGATGAAGACCTGATAGAGGGAAATTAGTCTGAAGAAGTAATGACTCATGCAACTCATTTATTGCTTAAGTGAATCTCAGTAATCATTAGCAATGAATAGCATAACACCTGAAGAGAATGTTTTGGGCGGGACCTTTGAAATGCCGAAGAAGGTCGACAGTCATCAATTGCTCTGATTCAATTAATCACCAATAAGGTTAAAATGGCGGAGTATTATTCGAGAAATCGTCCTTTCGTATACCCAATTAGTCTGTGATTAATCTCAACCGTTGATTTATTCAATGAATCGATTTCCACTTAATCGATCCTATATACTCATTGAGAATTCATTCAAGCCCCATTTTATAACCTTCGTCTCCAAAAATTCTCTGCAAACTCAAAAACCTATATTTTGCCCAGAGAAAACCTTCGTCATTTTCAAACCCTACACTTCAAAAATTCTCAAAAATGACTTTCTCCATATTTGATAAACTGGCTATTTCCAACAAGCCATGGTACGAATATGTGGTGTCGCTCGAAAGTTCATCCAACGCTACCCACGAAGAAGAAGCACTTCATATGATCCGAATCATAAAACTAACAAATCTAAATGCATAAACCCAATAGGAAGCGGAATACTCTAAGGAGGTAATAGAGTTTATTTCAAATCTGAAATTAGATGATAAGGATGGTATCAAGTCCCATATTACTGTTTCCTATCTAGAACATAGCTCGAAATACGTAGATTTTGTACGGGAGGTGTATATAATCCCCAAGAATTTGAATGATGTATTTGAGTTGTGTGATAGAGGTGAAGATCCCACGACGTATATGTTGGGTCGGGAGCAGGAATACCTTGATAGGATAACAGAGCATCCTATTAAGTTTAAGGCTACATTGAATAAACGGCATTTGAAGCCGAAATACAGAGTTTTCCTAGATATAGTTAGAAAATGTATAATGAGTCGATCAGGGAGTTTTGAGCAGATAAGCACTCCCAAGCTTAGATTGATGGCTGCTATCGAGGATTCACCCACCACAGATTTCAATTGGTTGAAGTATTTGATTAGAGTGGTGAGTGACCAGGCCAAGCAGATCAAGAAGGAGGATGGATCGATCTCAATCAAAGGAAAAATTCTCCATGCGACCAAAATAGCTTTTATTTTGGAGATGTGCCGTGAAGAAGAGGGCATTTTTGCCAACTCCTCACCCTTCCCAAAGTCTAAGGTCATGTTCAAGCCTACATCAACTAGAAAGACTTTGAAAGGGAAGAAAGAGAAGAAAGTGGAATCACCTGTTGCTGCTGAAGAAGCCCATCAAACCAGGGGGAAGGCTTTGATGGAAGTGAAGAGGGAGAAGGGAGAAGCCATGAGGAAGAAAACCCTTGCTCCCAAGCCTTGAAGGATCTTGATTTCCAGGGAGGGAGGTGAGTGAGCTCGAGGAGGTGCAACTCGAGGGCAAAAAAGCTTTAAATCGCCTTTACAAGTGTTGGCACAGGTTGTATCCACTGCACAGGAGCAAACTGAGGAGCAAGTCTTCTCTGAGGTTCTTGAGACGTCCCTGAGTTTAGACAAATTCTCTCAAGAAATCTTCAAAGGACCTCAGACCTCAGAGGTAGCTCAGATTCCTTCTAAGGAAATGCCTGCTCAATCCTCAGAGCAAACTCAGATCCCTACTGAGGAAGTGCTCCTTTCAATCCTTCGAGCAAGCTCGATTCGGCCCGAGGAGTTACTGCCCAATCCTCAGATATTACTGAGCCTCAGGAGCTGTTGAACCTTGATGAGCTCCTGAGTGATCCATTCTTTGATCCCTCAGCACCTGAAGACCTTCCCACTGAACCTGAGAGCCCGAAGCTGAAGAAGGGCGAAGCGGAAGAGACTGAGTGGTGAAGCAAGGGGGAACGCTTCATACTAGACCGGTACCCTGAGCTAAGCACATATCCTGACCTCCAGGATCTATTCTTTGGACGAGGTCGTGATCTACATTCTCAACTGGACTACTCACGAAATGCTCAACATTGCTTCATTCAGAGGTGAAGATGGTGGAATAAGGAGGCAGCGGTTTTAACCTTCGTTCTCAGTATTCAGAAAAAACCAAGCTCGGGATGAAAATGTCAGATTTTGATGAGCTGGTTAGGAGGAAGCTTCCTGAAAAGGAAAAAGCTAAGGTTGGTGCCCCGAGCTCCAAAGATAAAGACCAAGATGGGGACCAACAAGGGAATGATGAGAGTCAATCTCAGATGGAGAAAGAAAGTACTGATGCTGGAGAGCCTGTTGTCACACATCCTCAGACTGAAGTTAGTCTTCAGGTAACTTTTGGCACTACTAAAAATTATGCCAAGATTACTGAAGTTTCTATCTTTAATTCTGAAATGTCTGATATGCAGACTGAGGCTCAAAGTGGATACCAAGCTCAGCCGACATGGCTTCAAAGTTGAGACCGAAGCTTCGATTAGAGATCGAGACTCGAGGATGAGCAACCAACTTCAGAAAAGCAAAGAAATTCTCTATGCTCCAGAGATTGATCTCACTCCCATTGTGGAGAAGCTGGACAAGGTTGTGCCAATCATGGACAAAATGACTCAGATTGAAGAGGCATTGGCCAGCCAGTCCAAGAAGATGGAAAGTCTGAGTTCTACTTCAGACCTGATGCAACTTCAGACTACTCTGACTGAAAAGATGACTGCCATGGAAGGAAAAATGGATGGAGTCAAGGCTGAATTAAGTGCATAGCTGAAGCAAAAGTATCAGGAGAGGACTGAATTTCTAGAAACCAAGCTGGTGGAGAATAATGATCTTCTGATCAAGAATTCTGTTGAGGAAATGGGCTCCATGCTCATGACCAAAATGACAGAGATGTTTAAAGAAGCTCTCTCCAACCAGTTTGCACAGATGTCTGAAGAGTTCTCAGTGGCGAAGAACCACCTGAGGAGGCTAGAAGAAGAGCAAGATCAGTTGGCGGAAGAAGTGCGAAGTGTCAGCAAGGAACAATACCATATGGACACAGCACTATCCAAACTTCTGCCAAGGTATGGTGCCAAGAAGGGGGAAAGACCCGGAGCTGATCTAAGAGTATTATTGGCACACACCTTGGAAAGAAAGGCAGACAAAGAAGCAGAAAAGAAAGACATTTCTGAAGCCTTGAAAGAAGTTGAAGCCACTGAGAAGCTGAAATTCAAGAAGGTGGAGAAGCCTATCTACACTCAAGTTTCTGAGGAAACCATGCAAGAAGTAGCTGCTGAGAAGCTGGGTGCTAGAAGAAGGGTTGGAATAAGCCTAGCCGGTGCTAAATTGCCCATCAAAAGGAAGGTTGTGGCGTTTGTTGAGCCCGAAGGAAAAAGAGCTAAGGCTTCTAAGCCAACTCAGAGAAAGCTGATATTGGATATTGAAGAGTCTGAAGAGCAACCGCAGAAGGAAGTCTTCAACACCAAAAGAGCTCTGAGATCACTTCAGGTCGAGCAAGCCAAGAAAACTGCTGCTTCAGTTTCAGGAGTGCCTTTGATAAGGAAAAAGAAGGAAGAAGAGCAGAGGCGTAGAAGTGGTTTCAAAAAGTTCGTGAGCAAAAGGAGAGGGACAGATAAAACTCAGAAGTGGCCGCACATTGATAAGTGGATGTCAATCCAGTTCAATGATGCTTGGGAAGAAATCAAAAAAACCTTTTGGTTTTACTACGATGTGCTAAGAGAATGGAGAGGGGAGAGCTCAGATTCTAATGAAGCTTTCATTGACTATCTGCTGACCTTCTATTCGAAGTACTTACAAAGTTGGATCAATCTTGCGGATGAAGGAAAAGTTCAGATCACTGCCCCTGGTCCATACTCATACCCTCCTCCTAGGCTAGAGAATGGCTTGGTAAATGAAACAGCCATTTCTCAGGAGATTGCTCAATATGCCATCCAGTTAGGCCTGACAGGTAACAATCCTGATATCATCAAGGAGAGAGATGCGCTGAAAAAGAGGTATTATGGGATGTTTAACCTTGAAGTGCCTGTGGATGAGGTAGAAGAGAATCAAGAGCTAGAGTCAAGATAAAAGTTAAGATCAAGAATCAAGACTGAAGACTCTTGTAATTTCTTTATCTTTTTGTCTTTACATTCAGATAAGTTCATTGTAATCTGTAACTGATATCATACAATCAATGAAACTTTATCTTTTATGCTCAAAGATAATATCTCATTATCTTTTTACTTGTCTTTACTTTTGATATGCCTGATTGTTGTTGAAGAAATTGTTGGGAAATGAATTTAATAAAGAAGATTTTGATTAGATCCCAAAACCCCTGAGTATGACATGTTCAGGATAATCTTGATAGATAAGTCAGGATTCAGTTTTAGAGTGTTCAGGATGTTATCTCAGACCTTGTATAGTCCAAGCAGATATAGATCAGATAGATTCCAAGACTCAAGAAGTTTTTCAAGAAACCGGTTTCAAAGATGAAACCGAAGTTTCAAGACTCGTAGAAATCGAAAGAATCAAGACTCGATGAAATCGAGAAATCAAGACTCAAAGCAGAAATCGAGAAATCAAGACTCAAAGCAGAAATCGAGAAATCAAGACTCAAGCAGAAATCGAGAATCAAGACTCAAAGATAAAGACTCAAGATATCACCAAGATATCTCGCGGAAGACTCGTAAGACATCAAGACTCGTAAGATCAAGATATCAAGATCGAAGACAAAGGATATCAAGGCACAAAAGAATTATCAAGACTCAAGAATGTATCAATGCTCAAGATAACCTCAATGTTCCGGCCAAGAAACCGAGGAATATAGCCGTTGGAATTCGGTGGCGTGGACCAATGAGAGGAAGACAACCACCTGAAAAAGTTGCAGAACTTACAAAAAGAATAGTATGGATTTGAATGTGATTCTCTCCAGCGGTAACATTCAAATCCACACATCAAATTAAGTGTGGAGAATATGCAAAAGATGCTTCTGAGCCAAGAGCCTTATATTCAAGCATTCCCACCATAGAACACAAGTCGTAGATATACACATATATTCAAAGAGTGTTCTAGAACCCAATCTAAGCAACCCAAGATATATCCTAGCTTAGAGAGATTTTCCCAACCTTAGCATTGAATTTAAACAAATGTAAGGGAAAATCTCAACCTAGTTCAGAGACACCAACCAAACCCAAATCCTATTGTTAGGTAGTTTGTGTGATTGTTGGAGTTGTAAAGAGTGAGTAAAGTTGCAGAGTAGTCGACCGAAAAACTCTAGAGAAGAAGTGAGTAAACTATCTTGGATAGTGTAAAGCTTGTGTGTGTTTGAGTAAGTACAGAGGTAATGTAAAGCTCAAATGTAGAAGAAGTGAGTAAACTATCTTGGATAGTCGAGGAAAGCTTATAAAGCAATCCGTGGAGGTGATAAGTCCGTTTGAAGGAATTTCCCTAGGAGCAGGGAGAGTGGATGTAGGAGCTTGAGTCTCGAACCACTATACATTGTTGTGTTGTTTCTTGCTTTTATGTTCTTATCTTGTCATATGCATTCGATTATAAGCAAAACACAACACATGAGCTTAAACGCAAAAAATCTGGAATCACCATTCCTTCACCCCTGTTTTTATATGCATTTCATGATTATTCCGCATTTCATGGGTTTTCCACCTGGCCTATCAAATTGCACTATCCATCTTAACCCATATTACTGTCAATATGGCTCCCGGTTATTATTTCCCGTGTTTAAGATTATCTAGCCCATTAATTAATTCAAGCCATGAAATAGCTTTCCATTAATTAATATCTTTTGTCCTTAGTTAAGGAACGGTTCAACATTATTATCCATCTGGGAAACTAGTTCCACTTGCAAGATTTGGTATGATAAAGCTTATGAACCTCCCAAGGAGGCAAATCGAACAAGCGTACTTGCACACGATTCTCCGTATTAAATCTTAGCAATCACATGTGACCAATAATATTGCCCAAGATAAAAAGTATTGAATCTCGTTGATTCTCTACCCATGATAAGTCAAAGCAATAGTTACCAACCACACGTGATCCTATTTAAGAAGCGAAGATTAAGAAATAACGAAACGAGGACTAATTCTTCCTTGTTGGACCAAGAATTTATCCTCCTGTAGGTCCTATTCAGTGCATCAGTCATGAACTAGTGTAATCTCTTGGTCAAGACAAGCCAATCTAAGCCTTACACTTCAACCTTTCACGATGGATTGTTCATTTCCATCTAGGTCGTGAATGGTGTACTTTTTAGTTACAAAGGATTTGTTAATTTAATCTTCCGTGATGCGGTATCACTAAATTAACTACAATGTAACACGTCTTATTTATTGAAGCAGTTATGCGGTAAATATATGTAACATTCGATGATATTTAAAGATCTGTGATAAACAATTTATTTCAATAAATAAGTCCGAAATTTAGTTTGATTATACAAAGTAAAAGCATACTTTCAATTATAATCCCAACAATCTCCCACTTATACTCAAAGTGCGCTTTTAAGTATACTACAAAGATGTCTCGTGTAGTTCTAACACGTGACATCTAATGTCACCTACACGAACCTAATAATTTCTCCCACTTATACTCAAAGAGTTAGCGGCGGTCTTGACACTCATTCCTTCCACATGTCTCTCGAATGTATTGTAGACGGACACTTTTGTGAATGGGTGCGCTGGGTTGTCTTCGACGCTATTTTTGCCACATCTATATCTCTCTCTTAACGATATCTCGTATAAGATGGTATTTCCTTTTAATGTGTTTCTTTGGCCTTGTGGGCTCTTGGTTCCCTTTGAATTTTAAATTGCTCCAAGCATTGTCACAATAAATAATGATTCTATTTGGGCAAATTCGAACTACATTCAAGTCCACTAGGAAGTTCTTGAGCCAAAGGCTTTTTTCATTTGCCGCAAGCGACTACATATTCGGCTTCCATGGTAGAATCTGCGACGATTTACGCTTGACGCTTCTCCCATGTCACGGCTCCTCCCCCATGCAAAACACACTACCGGAGGTAGATTTTTTGAGTCTATTTCGATTGGAAATCCGAGTCCGGTGTTCTTGGATGGGGATTAGATTATCTCGATCGATAAATTAACATTCTATCCGAGTTCTTTTCAGATACTTGAGAATGTTTTTAAGCGTCAAGTCAATGTTCTTTCGGTATTTTGATATCTTGCCACCATGCCAATGGCAAAAGCGTATATCCGGTCTCATACGACATTGCATACATAAGGCTTCCGATACCGGTAGAAGCATATGGAATGTCTTTCATGTCATCTATCTCCTTTGTGTCTTAGGGCACATTTTCTTGGATAGATGGGTTCCATGTCTGAAAGGTACGAAGCCTTTCTTGGAATCCTGCATGATGAATCGTTTCAAGGCGGTGTCTATGTATGAAGCTTCTTGAAAAGCCTATCATCCTTTTCTTTGCGATCTCGAGTGATCTTGATCCCAAGGATGTGTGCGGCTTCCCTAAGTCCTTCATATCAAAAACTTTTTTTGAAAGCCATGCCCTTATGTCCGATAACACCTTTACATCGTTCCCGATGATCGAATGTAAATCTACATATAGTACTAAGAATACCAATGCGATTAAAACACGCTTTTTGTACACACAACTTTCGAACTCGTTTTGATCAAACCCATAAGACTTTATAACATGATCAAAACATTGGTTCCAAGCTGGATGCTGTTTGAGTCCGTAAATGGACTTCATGAGCTTACAAACTAGATGTTCTTGGCATTTTTCAATGAAGCCTTGGGGTTGTTGCATATAGATCTCTTCATCAAGACTTACATTAAGGAAATTTGTCTTGACATCCATTTGCCAGATTTCAAAGTCGAGATCTTGACAATCGATAAGAGAATTCGGATTGGCTTGAGCATGGCTACTGGCGAAAAAAGTTTCCTCATGTCGATCCCTTCTTTACGAGTATAACCTTTCGCCACGAGTCTTGCCTTGAAGGTTTCCACCTTCCCGTCCGGTCCTCTTTTTCTCTTATACACCCACTTGCAACTAATGGGTTTGACCCCATTAAGTGGTTCGACTAGCTCCCACACTCTGTTATGATACATATAACCCATTTAGAAACTTTCATTGTTGTTTGCCAAAGCGCATCCTTGTCTTGGATTGCCTCGTCATATGTCCATAGGTGCGATTCGTCTTGATCGGGGAATCAAGTCCGAGGACTCTCCTATTCCCATGAATCTCTCGGGCTATTTCACAACCCTCCCACTACGACCGGGTTTCGGTTTGTGAAGGTGTTTCTTTGGGTTTGTCATTTTTCAGTTGGCATTGAAGGTTAGCCCCTTTAGCTCATTTAAGGTAATCTCATACGGGTCTTCTTTCGTTCATATAGTCTTCTTCAAAAATCTAAAGTGGGTGCTTATTACCACCTTTTTGATCTTGGGACCATAGAACATACACCCTTTTTGTTCCTCGGGGTATCCCACAAACAACCTTAATTACGATCGAGGATCCAATTTACGGCTTCCTTGTCCAACACGTAGGCCGGACACCCCCAAATCTTCATGTGTCTCAAACTGCGCTTGCGCCCGGTCCACAGTTCTTTGGGAGTTTTGGGAACCGATTTGGATGGCACCAAGTTCAGAATGTAGGTTGTTGTCTCCAAGGCATGACCCCAGAATGACTTGGGAAGATCCGCATAACTCATCATAGATCTAACCATTTCCAAAAGAGTTTTGTTTCTTCGCTCTGCAATCCCGTTTTGTTGAGGGGTTCCGGGTGCAGTTAGCTGGGATGCAATCCCTTCATCAGACAAGTAGTTCAAAAACTCATCGCTGAGGTATTCGCCTCCATGATCGGATCGTAGAGACTTGATACATTTTTCCCTATGATTCTCTGCTTGAGCCTTAAATTCTTTGAATTTCTCAAAGGTCTCAGATTTATGCTTCATAAGGAAAATATAACCGTACCTTGAATAGTCATCAATAAAAGTGACGAAATACTCATAACCTCCTCTTGCTTTGGTTGACATTGGACCACATACATCTGTGTGAACGATTTCTAACACTTCTTTGGCTCTATTCTCCTTGGCTCCAAATGCCCTCTTGGTCATTTTACCCTCCAAACATGATTCGCAGGTTGGAATTGGTTCAACTTGGAGAAACTCCAGTGAACCGTCTTTCACCAACCTTTGGATCCTCTTTGGATTAATGTGTCTCAAT
Organism: Stenogyne calaminthoides; assembly: GCA_037126765.1. Lineage (NCBI taxonomy): Eukaryota > Viridiplantae > Streptophyta > Magnoliopsida > Lamiales > Lamiaceae > Stenogyne > Stenogyne calaminthoides. The sequence continues at coordinate 27,329,627 of JBBCBC010000016.1, forward strand.
CTTAGATGCCATAGAAGTGTCTCATTCAGTCTGATGAACGTTTTCTTTTCTCGGAAACAGTTGATGTGTTATAGGATGCATTTCATGAGTGGTGTGCACAGTTAATTGTATAGAGATTATTCGATAACGTTCCATGACAGATAAATTTATCATAAAGAGAAATGGTAACAACTTTATTAAAAGTAACCGAATATCCATCAAGATAAAGTTTAGAAACTGAAATTAAATTCTTTCTAAAATTCGGAACGTAAAGAACATCTCTTAAAATTAAAACTCTGTCTTCAAAAGACAGGTGCACTTCTCCCACTGCTTCAGATGCTACTCTCGTAGCATTACCCAGTGTGATGAAGATCTCACTCTCACTAAGTTGTCGGGTCCGCTTGAACCCCTGTAAAGTGAAACAAACATGATCAGTGGATCTCGTATCCACTACCCATAAATGGGAGGCATACGCCGCTAAGCAAGTTTCAACAACTAGTGCGTGAGAATTACCTTTCTTTCCATTCCTTTTGGGTTTGGAACAGGCTGACCTCCAATTTCCTTTCTCACCGCAGTTAAAACATTTTCCTTTTGGTCCTTTCTTGACACCCAAACAGCTAACTGTCTTTTTCTCACTTTTCTTAGTGATGAGATTGCTTTGGTTCTGACCACTTTTCTTTTCTTGAGACTTGCCTTCCACTGGCCTAGATCTCGAGAAAAGACTTTTGGTCACCAATGCTTCGTCTTTCTTTCCTAAATGCTTCTCTATTTTCTCCAAGGCTTCTTGTAGGATGTCCATAGTAAACATGTGATCACTCATCACAAAACTACAGTAAAACCCATCGAAGCACCTTGGAAGAGTTAGCAAAAGAAATTTGATTTGGGCCTCATCACAATACTTAGTACCGAGATAAGCCAGTTTTTCAAAATGGTGTTTAATTCTGAGAACATGCTCCCTCACGGGTGTTCCCTCAGCCATCTTTAGCCTGGCCACGTCGTCATTTTTAAACTGATTGATCATGCGGTCTTTTGTTAAAAATATTTCTTCAAGACTTTGCATAATTTCTGCAGCAGACTCAACACCTTCATGAATGTGTCTCAAATCATTAGACGGTGAAGTCAAGATTACACGTTTCATGGGTTCATTGGCCTGCTCCCAAATATTATACAAGTGTCTTTCGCCCTAGGTGATTCATCAGTAGGCTTATGTGGCTTGGGTACATCAAGAACCCAATGATGTTCTTGTGCAGGTAGGACAAAACTCATATTTCGTTTCCAAACATTATAGTTGTCACCAGTTAATTGGTGTTCTTTGAGTGTATATAACAGTGGATTAAAAGGTTGCGACATGATGAACTGAAATAAACAATAATATGCATAAGCACAAATATATCACAAGGTTCGATCACATGCATCATATTAAAATCTCAAAAAAAATATGAACATGCATCAGCCAACATCTCAAAACAGTTTAAATAAGCCACGTGGGGTAGGTCATTATTTAAACACATTCAAGCAGGTTACAAACAAGAACAGTTAAACCTTTAATATCCAGATTAATAGTTGGCTCTCACTTGACCAATATAAAATTAACAGGGACTTCGGGGAAGTATATGCATATCAATTTTATACCTAAGTAATAACCATGATTAAATACAGAATCATTATTTCGCTTTGAACAAGCCTCGTGGGGAGGGTCATCGTCGCCACTAGTAATAATCCACAATCATCCATTTGGAATTCATTCATGTGAAAGCTAACTTTTGACCATCCCGTGGGGAGAATTTCTCCAAAAGAATTCACAAATAAATAAATCATGGAGGTCAAAATTAATTCAATTTTATTATCCGGAATAAAATAGTCAATTAATTATTTAAACATACTTAGTAATTTTGAAGGTGAGATTTTTCATTGGGAAACTCTCATGCAAACACATTTAAACAAATTAAATAAAGCACAAGAAAACACAATAATAGATCAAGCAAAGCGGAAAAATAAACATATTGGGCACAAATTATCCAATTGTCATGGTTTGATTTTTCTTGGCTTGATTTTGAAGAAACGTCGTCTTGAATTTCTCCCACTCGATCGTCTCGAAGAACTCCGTCTCAAAAATACGCCAAGTAGCTAAACGCTAGGGCCAAGGGATGCCGCATCCAGCCCGGCCCCCCTTGCGGCGACCGCATCCGTGCGCCTTAACCAGCAGCGCGCTCGCCCATCGGTGCTTTCAGCGACCTCATGGCGCCGCCCGTGTCGGCCTCGGCGGCGAGTTGGCGAGTGACGAAATACCGCCCAGCACTTATCCGCGCCGCCTTCGCCGGACCTCGCCTCGCCCGCTGAACTTCAGCGGCGTTATGCGTCCCCGCGTTCGCCCGTCTGTATCTTCGCGCCCGTCGTCCGCCCGTCCACTTTGCGCCGCGGCGCGCGTGCGCCTATCGCCCGCCGTGTCGTACGACCCTCGCGCTCGGCCCTCGGCCTGCGCCCGCGCCCGTCGTGCGATACTGCGTGTGTTCGCGTCGCAGCGCGTGCCTCCACCAACGCGTTTCGCGCGGCGCGCACACTTCTACATGGGATTACGGATCTTATCCTTTAATTCTTCGTCTCCGCCTCCGTTTCCGATCCGGTTATAATTTATTTACAAAAAATAAATAAACCTAGATCTGACTAGTCTATTATATTGATCAAATCAAACAAATCTAATCTACTCGTGGATTTTTCTCACGAGGCAAAAAACAATTCGAAGCTAATCGAATTAAAAACCACAATTTATATGCATGCATGAATAAACACATTAAATTCCATGACAATTGGATACCGCAAAAAAGATCTAGCAATTCTACTATCCAATTTCAAATTTAATGAAAAAAGAATTAAATTACAATTTAAAAATTTGAGAGCAAAACCGAGGCTCGATACGATTGTTGAGGGAATAATTTGCACGAATCTATTCGGGATAAATATTTAAATACAAATTTAATTCTGATAATTATTACTAGCATGAATTAATCCTATATTAATTCAAATAATAATCGAACAACAAATCATGCATATAATTAACTCACGTAAATCCTAATGACGCGGAAATTCTCTGAGTTTACGTGAAGCATTACTCTCTTGGAATGGTAATGGACTCGTTGATCAAACACACCAAAAGAACCTTACCAAGTATTCCCTTAATCCTTGCTCGACAATCCGGTGGTAGGATGCTTGCGAACAATTAACAAAAGGAAAATAAACTTTGTTGCACCACCTTTGAGGATTTACTAATTTTTCCAGCACATGAAATTGTACTTGGGAATGAAACACTCATCCCCTATTTATAGAGGAGTGGTGGTCGAATTTTTAGGATAAAATAATATGGAAAAATCTTTTTCTTGATCTCCAAGAAATCTTAAATATATCTCATATATTCTTTTCTCCATAATTAAAATATTCCACAAAAATCTCAACTCCTCTTTGTTATGGAAATTTTGAAATATTAGGTCAAGATTCCAAGATTTGGATCTTCTTGAATTTATGAGATATTCTTGTATTTCAAGAAATACATATCTTTCATAATATATTTTCAAGAAAATCTTTCTTGCCCTTTATATTTCAATATTTTCGAAATTGCTATATGGATAACCAAGTGAGAGATTTCTTGAATTTAATGAGATAATCATGTATTCCAAGAATACATATCTTCATTTCATAACAAAATTCAAAGAAAATCTTTCTCCCCTTTTAATCCATAATTTTCGAATTATAAGGAAAAATAAGGCAACAATATTTATTTTATTTTAAACACCTTTTTCAGTTATTGGACTTTATGTTGGGCTACTTAGGGGGCCTTTAGGAGAATTAAGATTGGACCTTCCAATGGATCTTGAATTATCAATATTGAGCCACAATATTATTCAAGCCCATAAATATTAATTAATCCCACTACATAATTAATATTGCACTATCCATCTTAACCCATATTACAGTCAATATGGCTCCCGGTTATTATTTCCCGTGTTTAAGATTATCTAGCCCATTAATTAATTCAAGCCACTGAAATAGATTTCCATTAATTAATATATGTTGTCCTTGGTTAAGGAACAGTTCAACATTATTATCCATACCGGAAACTAGTTCCACTTGCAAGATTTGGTATGATAAAGCTTATGAACCTCCCAAGGGGGCAAATCGAACAAGCGTACTTGCACACGATTCTCCGTATTAAATCTTAGCAATCACATGTGACCAATAATATTGCCCAAGATAAAAAGTATTGAATCTCGTTGATTCTCTACCCATGATAAGTCAAAGCAATAGTTACCAACCACACGTGATCCTATTTAAGGAACGAAGATTAAGAAATAACGAACCACTGAGGTCTAATTCTTCCTTGTTCAGTTCTGAAGAATTTGTCCTCCTGTAGGTCCTATTCAGTGCATCAGTCATGCACTAGTGTAATCTTTTGGTCAAGACAAGCCAATCTGAGCCTTACACTTCAACCTTTCACGATGGATTGTTCATTTCCATCTAGGTCGTGAATGGTGTACTTTTTGTTACAAGGGACTGTTAATTTAATCTTCTGTGATCTGGTATCACTAAATTAACTACAATGTAACACGTACTATTTATTGAACAGTTATGCAGTAAATATATGTAACATTCGATGATATTTAAAGCATCAGTGATAAACAATTTATTTCAGTAAATAAGTCTGAAATTCAGTTTTGATTATACAAAGTAAAAGCATACTTTCCAGTATAATTCCAACATACACAGAGGGTGATACAAACCAACAAGAAAAGAAAACTTACCGAAAACCCCCGCCACCACCAGATCGATCCGCCTCCACCTCTGTCGTCGTGAAAATCACCTCCGCCACTAGATCCTAGATCCGCCTCCCCCAGATCAACACACGCCGCCCCATCACCGCCCAGATCCACCACCAGAAAATCCTAAACACCGTCACACCTCTGCCGCCGCCATCCCCCGTTTCCATCGCCGCCACCGTCAAACAAATCCCTCAAACCTCCACCGCCAAATCGATCTACTTCAGATCCTCCACCGCCAACACCGTAACCTCCGCCGTCATCGCCCCCCATCGTGTTTTCCATCACATACCCGTCATCCTCCTCTATTCACATCTTCCTCGACCCGCAAATCCCTCCGCCGCCACCGCCCACATAAATACTCCCACCCGTGGCGGATCTTTCGTGTGCCCTCCTCCACCACCTCCGTCGTGTGCTCCTCACACACCCACCGCCGCGTAGAGACAGGGAGAGATGGGTATCCACAAGACTTTTTTGTGACAGAAAAAAATGATTTCAATAGGTAGAGAGAGAGAGGGGGTAAACGTGTGTGTGTGTGAAGAATGATGAGAGAGAGAAATATATTGGAATGGTATTTGAATTTTGAATTAAAGTGGTTTGTGATGATTTTTTTAATTAAAGTGACGTAGGTTGATGGAGGGATGATGATTACATATGATTTGATAATTTTTAATTAAACAATAAACACACAAAAATCTACAACTCAACTCAAAGGTTAATAATGGTATTTGACCCTCTAAAAAATGTACTACATTGCTATTTATTTAGATGAATGTATTGGGTTGCTAGTAGTCGCCAAAAATGTAGACTACATTGCAATTACCCCTAAATGTCATGGGAACTAAATGGATATTCAAAAATAAAACTGATGAATCTGAAAATATTGTTAGAAATAAAGCTAGGTTGGTAGCATAGGGGTATACTCAGATTGAAGATATTGACTTTGATAAGACTTTTGCTCATGTTGCTAGAATTGAATACATCAGATTACTACTTGTTACTGCATGTTTTATTAACATTAAGTTACATTAGATGGATGTCATAGTTGCATTTCTAAATGATATTCTCAAAGATGAACAAACTATGGTTATGTTTGGATAGAAAGGATTTGAAATGAAAATTTGAAAAATAATAAATGTAAGAATGCATATATTTCAAATCATGAATTGTCAAGAGATGAGAGAGAATGGAATAGAGTGGAGGGGGGGAGGGGTTAGAGATGAGATAATTTCAAATAACATGGTTTTGATGATGATTTGAAATTCCTCCATTTTAAACTAGACTCAAATCTAAGTATTTGTAAATTCATTTAACTCAAGTGGAGAGAGTGGCGATTTGTGATTTCACACACAAATCACCACTCTCCAATAACAAATACTTAGATTTGAGAGTCTAGTTTAAAATGGAGAAATTTCATATCCTCATCAAAACCTAGTCATTTGAAATTCACTCCTCTACCCTTCCCCCTCTCATCCCTTGACAATTCATAATTTAAAATTTATTCATTTTTATCTTTATTATTTTTCAAATCCATTCATTTTAAATCTCCCTTTCTAAATGGAGCCTAAAGGTTTTGTATGTCCTGAATATCCTGATCATGTGTATAAACTGAAAAAAGTACTATATTGATTTTTAGCTTAATTTTGATTTCATAAGAGGTGAAGCTGATAGAAACAAATTTTTTTATCAAACAAACTGGTAATAGTGTCATGATAACTCAAATTTATGTTTACGATATTGTGTTTGGATCTACATTTGATAACATGTTTAACAAATTTGTTCAAGAGATGACATATTTTTCAAATGTAAATTGTTGGAGATTTAAACTATTTTTTAAGTTTTCATATTAAAGTATACTTTGGGATGCACCGGGACATCTTATGCATACTAGACCTAGACTACGAAGTATGTTCTTTCTCGTGATATTCATGGTAACTTTATAAAATTTGATTCATTGCTACTTTGTTTCATAGACACTCTTACGCTGTCGTCTCAAATGCAACAATTAAAAAATCATCAACTGATCAAAGAGAGATATATGCCTAATTAAGTAAGAAAATACATTCAACTAACTACTTCACATGAGAATTTCTCTTTACAATAAGTGGATAAAATACATAATATTTTAATTGTCTAACAACCCGTACGTCGTAACACGATTAATAAAAGAATTTATCCAAAATATTATATTAAATTAGAGATGGTTAATGTAAAATTCGAGTCCACAGAGTGCTTTCAAGGAAATACTGCAGAAGTTCAAGAAGTAGGTACCCCTCTGAGCCAACACAACTTCCAAGGGAACAAAAGGTTTTAACAGCTTGCTAACTTTTATCACCATTATTTCATTTTCGCTTCAGAAATGATTTGGAATTAGAAACACAACTCTTGGAAACTTATAAGAGATTCAAAATCATAATAGATTTTGCCTTTGCATATACACATGAGAAACAGGGAGACCACAACTAAACTGAACTAGAGGGAAGAACACAACTACCTTGAATAATGCAGCATACTTTTCGAGCTACTACCGAGTTGAAGGAAGTTAAGAAGATATTTGTTTCGGGTTTTAAAAACCAATTACAGAATTTGCAAATCAAAATCCTATTCTACTACGAAATTTTGAGATCTGGTTTTGAAAATCCACCAGTACAATACCTATAAACGCACTATCACACTTTCCAATGCAATCATTTCTCTATCATCAATTCACCACACTTTATGTATATTTAAACTATAACTCACATCATAAAACAATTAGAATCAGACCCAACATTAGTATAAAAGTATAATCCACTCTAACACATCGATTGGACATAAAATTAAATTTCACCCTAACAAACAAAGACTTTATTATTTATTATGATTTCAAAAGAAGGTGTTTCAACAACCACTATAGACCCAAACAACATTGCCTTAACCTTTCAAAATCCATAGCTTTGAATGACAATTAGAAGAAACTACCTCAACTTCCTTGCACATTCTTGAAATTATTGGCTTTAAGCAGAATGGAATTTTGATTTCTTATATTGTCAAAACCAGGTGCATGCTCCATGCTCGAAACCTGAATGTAGCTTCAAGAAATGCAGAATAACCTTAAACCATAAAGAAGAAGAGCGCACATTTATTATTCAGCGCTACTCATTTGATATCAGAATCAGTTAAAACACCTGTAAATCAGGTAAGAGATTTACCCCAGCAAGATCTACACGAGATCTTGTTTATGTGTGTACTCAATCACAAGCAAGAAATCACATTGCATGCCCACACGGAAAGGAAGATTTGCAGCAGATAATCTGAACAAACCAAACCCAACAGAAGAAAGACCAAACTGGTAGCAAAACCACTGGTAAAGCATAAGACAGTCTATCAAAAAACTTAAATAAATGGCAAATCTAAAATGCCTACCTTAACTGTTTCTCCTCTAATTATATTGGTGATAGGAGAGTCGAGCTGTGAGGAACAGAAAACAATCACTCATAATGACAACAAACTCAAGACTCCCAAATCACATACAATTAACTGCTGGGTGGTTTATAAAAGTGGAGGTCTACCTCATTAGAATTCATCAGATATATTTCTACACAATCCTCTAATAAGGACGACCTGGACTCCTCGATGACCTTCTTCCACGGTGCCTGAGGGGAGATCGGGATCTGCTTCTGTATCTATCCCTACTGCCTTCTCTTCCGCTACTTGAATTGCTCTTCTTTCTATCTGACCCCACTCTTCCCCCGTTTCTTTCACGAGATCTCTCATGGTCACGATCCCTATCTCGGTGTCGCCTGTCCCTGTCAGATGAGTCACTTCTTCTGTGTTTATTCTCGTGTTCTTTCTCCCGCAACTTCTTTCGTTCTTCGGCTTCTTTCTCCCTGGCCAATCTCTCCTCTTCTTTTGCCTTATCCTTAGCTTCCTGGTGATTGTGATTTACAAAAGTAACAAGAGAATTACACAAATTTTTATGTGTATTTTTAGACAGTATTAGTTGTTTCATTAAAGGTACCCGTTAGATGGTATTAGGTGTTTGACTAAAGAGTGATACATGCATACCAATTTTACCATGCAACTGGTTTGTATCTTTGTGTATTTTTACACAGTATAAGTTGTTTAATTAAAAGGTATTGATTGCATATATTAGTTGTTTCATTAAAAAATACTTGTTCTACTAAAAAGTGATAGGTGTAAAACAGCACAGTAAAACTAGTTTACATAAGACAAACTCTTTAATAAATGCAAGCATCACGACATCAATGCAAATTTCTAACAAACGTATCACTTGCATAATATCACCTTATAATCGGCCAGAAACTCCCGGACCAGGCCATAACCCATGTGCTGCTTGCCAGTAACATGTGACTGAGTTCTCTCAGCAGCATCATTCGCCACTAGAAATGAACCACATATTTCACATAGTGCCATTTTTTTCTCCAGTGCAACCATCAAAAGTTTATCCTGCTGCGGCTGCTGAGTTAGGATTGTTTTCTCAGTATTCAGCATTTCAACCTGAGAACCAGTGTCATCAGAGTCGGTCAGGACAGACAGATTTTTCTAAAACAAATATATATATACACATACATATATATAGTAACAATTGGGTGCAACTAATACTGTTCAGTGAGAAAAACTAATACTGACCAACTTATACCTTTTGGTAAAACAACTAATACCATTTTAAAATGCACTTGAGTTGCACCATGCAACTGGTGCATAGAAGTATTTTCATTAATACATACATACATATATATATATATCATCACACAGTGAAGATAAATAGATACCTTCCTCATGAGTGCCTCAGCTTCATCAACCTTCCCTTCTTCACCAAGAGACTCAACTTGTTCCAGTAGGTTCTTTATCTTCTCTTCCAGCACAGACAACTGCTCAGCCTTTTCAGCTGAAATTGGAGGGGGAGGTGGGACATCCACATCTTGCGCAAGGCGTTCACGCCCACGCCTAACTCTCCGATCTAAGTCTGAAACCTGAATTGGAGACTAAGTTTAAGGATCATATCTATATAAACTTTGAACTACATAGTGGTTAAAGATGAAACTTGCCAGTCTTTCACAAAAGTGAGCGAGTTCAGCTTCGAACTTGGGAACATATGTATCATGTCTGGGGGAATTCTCAAAACTGCAAAGACAAACAACATACAGTAATTTAAATTCTAAAATAAGCTAGAAAAGAATATAAAAGTGGAAACACTAATGCATAAGAAAACATGTAATTAGAAGGAAATATCAATCTGAAAAGGTGAAATATTATATGTCACCTAAATTGTGAAATGAGGTCATATGCAAAGAACTGCTTAAGTGATGAAAGAATTTGCAAATGTTCCATGTATAATATGAAAAACAAAAAAATTATCTAGAAAGCATATGATATGACAAAAATGTAGTTCAAAAGGATACTTGACTTTTTCTTTTCCATTTTTCGTTAACTTAATGAAAACATCCATCTAAATGAAAATCAGGAAGACAGGAACAAAAGGAGGGATCCAGCACATAATAGGCAATGTGACTGAGACCTCCAATTTACACATATTAAGGATGTTGGAAAAGTAAATTATACAAAAAAAGGTCCTAAAACACCATCATTTTTAATGAGTTGGATTATACAAATAAGTTTCCTTGTACCCAATAAGTTTGCAAGGTAGTCATCATCATTAATTGAATACAATTATGCACGTCATTAAATAGGGAGTATATTAATAAAAGAACAAAAATACTACCAAATGATGAAAGAGGATTATAATTTAGAACAAATGAAAAGAAATGTGGACTATATATTTGGGATGGAGAACTACCGAGTATCTAACAAAAAAATCATCTTTTGTTGTGAAGAATTAGAAAAACTGAAGTAAGAGTATCTAATGGTAGTAGCTAAAGCAAAAAAAAAACACGTTCACTGCTTGTCAATTGGACAATTGTTAAAAATAACAAACATATGATGCAACTCAAAAAGCATACTAAAAGAGGCAAAAGAAAATTCCCAACATGACAAAATTAGTTTTGGAGGCACAAAAATCTCTTTTGCAATTGAATTCCCATCTGTTTTCCAAGAATAAAAAATTATCTTGCATAACCCGCCAAACCTACCAAGTTGCAATGTTTAACTAAGTTCTTATATTCAGTTTTTCTCCAATGTGCTTCCCACCATATAGTATATGTGTTCAACGGAGTCCCTTATCCATATGAAAGAGTAAATAGAACCATAAACTGTAATATATAACAAATTAAAGCAAAGTTTTCAGAGTCTCCTAAAAAGTACCAAAGTAAATTTTGCAGTTATATTAAAATTTGATTACAATTCAAGTACCAAAGCCAATTTCAAGTATGGAAGTACCCAACAACTAGTTCAATTACTGCAAATTTCTGAAAATTTAGTTATTTACAACCCTAATTTATGCAAATTCTCAGCCATTACAATAATCAAGAATCCATTACAAAATAAATCAATTTATATCTCAATTTACAGCAAATTTCTTCAAATCTATGGCCATTACAATAATCAAGAATCCAGAAGACACAAAGCATGAAAAAAGAATATGCAAGCTAGAACCACCAAAACACCCCTGGAAACCTAAACGGGGAATTTCCCATATTATGAGTATACAAAAATTAATGCAAGCAGTCAAGCACCTTAGAAACCAGTTTCCAACTGACGAGACAAATTACTAAACAGCCTAGAATAAAATCACTTGAAAAAACATTTCCAGTTCGGTGAACACTAGATACCTTTCCTTCAACTTCGGGTCATGAATTTTCGGGCATGCCCCTGAGGCGAAAAAACAGAATACGTAAGCAAAATAGCATATGCAATCGGTGAAGTTTTCAGATCAACTGAAAATAAATCATTCTCAAACTATATACTATTCTGATGATGTAAAAACTGGAATTCTTTTATATTCTATATACTAACATGAGACATTTTAACTGAAGCAAAATAATGTTTAGAAGCTTCAAGACCGAACAAACAAAGACATTACCTAAGTCACTCCTGGTGTTGACAAACAAATCATGGGGGCAAAATCGGACCATATAGCATCCACAAACTTCCTTATCGTCCCATTTAATTTCTCGGTGCCCCTTTCTCTCTTCTTCAGTCAAATTACGTGCTGTAGAATGAAAATTTGTTCAATGTTCCCATTCAATACCAAACTCATAACATATAACAAAGGATATAGAGTCTATTAAATGACAAGAAGAAGAATCAGAATACAATTTCAGCACAGATATGTGCTGGGAACACAAATTATTGGTGTATGCTTCAACAAATACTAATCTATTTCATAAATTACCTAAAAACAAAAAAGAAAAACTCACACTTTAGACCTCGCTCGGTGAAAATATTAATTTGAAGATCCTAATAGAGACTCATAAATTGGGTCCTATCGCCCATTCAACTACAAATTTAGTATCCACGCTAAAAATTTCCAAAACCAGCTCTAGAGGAATTGGCGAAAAATCGAGAATCAATAGACGACAAAAATATGTCCAAAAACTCAACAACAAAGTCAATCGAAATTACAAGTTAGGGTTTAAAGCATCGAAACCGCTGCTAACCTGAGCCCATGAGTTCATCGAGCAAAGCTCTCTGAGCATCCATCCTGCTAAGATTTGTTTGCTGCAGCTCGAATCAACAATTCTCAATAACAAGGATAACTATAATGATTTACAAGTTCTAGATAATTGCCATACGAAACCCTAATGGGGGCCGGTTTGTCATGCAGCCCATTTTTTTTCTTCTTATTCTTTTTCTTTTTATTATAAAACAATGTAGTATTATTTTTTTCCATTTTAAAAATATTTAATTTTACCTAATATTAGCACATTTAGGAAAGGTAAAAATATTTGAAAATCCTTCGCGAGTCGGCAGGGTCAAATCGTGTCTTCTAAAAAGAATTGTACGAAGGCAGACGAAATAGCATGTTCTAATGTTTGTGTTACTATAAAAATAAATATATATTATTCTTTGGACGAAGTATGTATTCTTTTTAGGATAAAAAAAGATATATTTGTCCTTGATTATAAGAAACACGCGCATCGTATTGAAAAAATGTGTTCTTATATGATAAAGATGTTAAAAAAACTAAAAGCAAAATGAGAGCTCGGCTCGTTAAAGCTCAAACTTGGCACGTTTATATTTATATTGACAAATGAGTCGAGCTCGAGCTTGTAAAATGCTTGATTTGCTAACGAGCCTACTTGAGCTCAATTCATAGGCTCGATATCCGATAGTTTTCTTGTAATTCCATTAGGCCTGTTAGACTCGTTTGCGAGTCGAGTCGAACTCTATTTTGAGCTCGCTAATGTAATCGAGTCAGCTCGAACTCAGCTCGATAGAGCTCGAGTCGAGTTCGAACTTCAAGTGCTCAGCTCGAATAACATCTCTACTATATGAACAAAATTGTGTTACTGTATAGAGAAATGTGTGATACTACATGAACAAAACCAGTGTCAAATGCGGAAAAAAAATATTCTAGATTTAAAGAGATGTTGAACAAATAGCAACCGAAAAAAAAACCCCCAAATTTAATTGAAGACTAAGATGAGAAGCGCTAACAAGAATATGAAAATATGGAGAATAAAGGTTTTGTGCAAAGAAGAAGAAATAGAAGCATGGATGGTAAGGAGGGAGAAGAGAATATCGGGTCTATTTAGACATATGATCTGGGCAATATTGCATATGAGTGTTTATTTTATTTTTATTAGGATGATAGAATATCACATGTGCATCTATTTTATATGGCAAAGACTTAATGCAATCGATCAAAAAAAACTTATATGCAATATTGCACGAAACTTAGATCCGTGCTATTCGACCCACCAACTCTCTATATATATTATATGATCTACCCGACATTCTCACTTATCTCCATTATTTCGCCGCAATCAATGAATCAATCTCTCTCTTTTCATTGATGCTAAAAAAATTCTTCAAAATCAGAAGAAACAATCTCTTATAGAGATGAGGAAATTAATCCACAACTTTTCCTTAAAAACTCAGATTAGTCTCTCCAGAAATTAAACATTGTAACACATTTGTAGTAAAATGTGTCACTTTGTTCATTCACAAGACCTTCTTGATAAGTTGTTGTGTGTCTTCGAATATTTTCACTTCACATTCAGTGACCACTATTTTGTCACAAGATAGCACATTCTTCAATATGATAGTGTTGAATGATGATTCATACAGAAAGCGAATCCAAGACAATTAATTATGTTCCTGGAAGAAATTTACACGAGAATCACCAAAAAACTTTGCTCCTAATTTATATAAATAAGGATAAATCAAAATCTAGTATTTTGGTGGTTTGCTTTCACGTTCCCAACGTAATTAGTAAGTATTAATTGGTTTTGACTGAGGATATCCTCGTGAATTCAATTTGGGTTACAAATAAAAAAAATTGTCATGTTTTTTAGAATGAGAACTTTTTTTCTTAAAGATATAGAAGATTATAGAAAGGATTTTAGAAAAGGAGATTTTTTTTTTTAGCGTTATTAACTTGTTTAATTGAAATTTGTTAATTGAGATAGCTTAATTTAATTTCCTCGATTTGATTGAGTAATCTTCTCCTCCATCGTTGAGAATGAAGAGATAAAAAAATAACATGAATTGTTTTATTATGTATTTTTAGATACCTGGGTTTTGTTTAATTTTTAAGCATGAAATAAATACATTGTATACGCACTGGCACGATTAACAATTTCTGAGGGAGCAGCCGACATGTCCAAAATATCAGTCACTAAGTTGGTTAACCCATCAAACAGTCGCTCTTTCGTCGCCCAAATCAACACAGAGGAGAAAAATTAGAAGACTCCATCACTTGATACATCAAAACAGAGGCATTGCTAGAGGATAGGGTCTAACCTCGCCAACTACAACTCCAAGCGGCGAGATACGTGATCATCGACGATCATTTATATAAACGAAGTTTCACCTTGCCGCTCCTCAATGTATCGCACCGGAACAAGGAAAACGACTCCTAATCAAGATTCATGAAGGAATTTGTGAAAATCACACTGGGGGAGGGGCCAAGCTCTCATTTAGAAGACGATTAGGCAACGCTGGAACAAGGGAAACGACTCCTAATCAAGATTCACGAAGGAATTTATGAAAATCACACTGGGGGAGGGGGCAAGCTCTCATTTATAAGAAGATTAGGCAACGCTACTGTTGGTTGACCTTAAGAAAATATATCATTGCCTACGTGAAGTCTTGTCAAAGAATGCCAAATATACACCCCAACAATTAAGGTGGCCCTGAGATACGTGATCATCGACGATCATTTATATAAACGAAGTTTCACCTTGCCGCTCCTCAATGTATCGCACCGGAACAAGGAAAACGACTCCTAATCAAGATTCACGAAGGAATTTGTGAAAATCACACTGGGGGAGGGGGCAAGCTCTCATTTATAAGACGATTAGGCAACGCTGGAACAAGGGAAACGGCTCCTAATCAAGATTCACGAAGGAATTTATGAAAATCACACTGGGGGAGGGGGCAAGCTCTCATTTATAAGAAGATTAGGCAACGCTACTGTTGGTTGACCTTAAGAAAAGATATCATTGCCTACGTGAAGTCTTGTCAAAGAATGCCAAATATACGCCCCAACAATTAAGGTGGCCCCAGAAAAGCTCACATCAATTTTCAGCACGTATCCATTCGCAAAGTAGGTAATGGACGTAATAGGACCTTTGCCCATGGGCAGAGCCGATCCTAGAAATTATAGTAAGGAGGTCACTGACCCATCTTCCTTTCTTCTCTTCAAGCCTAAGTTTCAATATATGCTTGATGATTTTGTTAATTGCCTCCACTTGTCCATTTGGTTGTGGATGGTAAGGAGTTGAGAACACCTTGGCGATCTTCCATTTATTGAAGAAAGCGTCAATTGACAATCCATTGAACTACTTTCCATTATAAAAACGATTACTTGCGGTAGAACAAAATGGAAAATGATGTTTTTCCAAATAAACTTGATAATGTGATCTTGGTCGATTGTTGTCAAAGCTTCTGCCTGTGCCCATTTTGTGAAGTAGTCCACCGCGATCACCAAGAAATTTTATCTTTGAGGGGCTCGTAAGGTGGGTCAGGTTTTCGACTCATCCGACTCAAAGTTTAAAATTTTATTGATTTTTAGGGGCCCAAAATTCTATATGCATATATATATATAATATTATATATTTATACTTGTTAATTTATTAATATATTGTGAAATGTCCTAGTGGAAAGGACAAGTATTTTATTCTATTTTGTCTAGGGTTCGAATCCCACATTTTGCAACTCCTTAATTTTTTTTTGGGGGATTTTAGTTTAAATCCCATCTTTAATAAATCTTTCATTTATTTTTGAGCCCATGCTTTTTGCAAATCCTTAATTTATTTTTGAGTCCATGCTTAATTCAAAATAAATTATTTAAGCACCACAAATCCACAACTATTTTAGTTTAAGTCCCACCTTTTGTAAATCTTTTATTTATTTTTGAGTTCATGCTTTATCCAAAATAAATAATTTAAGCACCACAAATCCACAACTATTTTAATTTAATTCTTTAAACATACACATAATTAAATCTATCTTAATTTTCTTGGTATAAAATCTGGCCAAATAAATTTTATTTCGAAATAATTATCATTTTTGCTATATTTTTGCAATTCTCACTATTAATTTTACTGTTATAGTCAATTGATTATGAAAAATACAATTTCTCTCTCTCTCTCTCTCTCTCTCTCTCATTTTCATTGAAATAAATTTATCAGAATTTTATATTTCTTATTTTTATACAAACCTCCTCAAAAGTGATAAACTATTAATGTGAAACGAGAAAATATATTGCATACACATAATAAAATCTTTGCAAATCCTTCATTTCATATTAAGCAATCATTAGTTATTATTCAATTTTTAAATTATGAAATACAATCAATTTGTATAAGTTTTTAGTTCATATATGAGGGGGCCGAATTTTAAAATCGACTCAACTGGTGAGACCCCGTTCGCATTATCATTCGGCACTGGGGTCGCCAAACCTTCGAAAACCACTGTTCCTAGATACAGAACTTCACAAACCATGAGTGACAAAAATGACCAGGCGAGATCTATCGACCTCAACCTGCTCGAGGAAAAAATATTAACTTTCGATATCAGGAATGCGACTTATAAACAAAGGTCCCAAGAAGTATTACAACTAGAATCCCAAATTACGACAATTCCAAGAAAGAGACCTCGTCTTACAACGAACTCTTGGGACTCCCAATGGTGTATTTGGACTGACTTGGGAGGGGACACTAAGGATATCCAAGCGGCTATCCAATGGAGCATACGAGCTTGAAGACATTAATGGCAACTCGGCCCAATACACATGGAACTCAACTCACCTCAAGAAATATTACCAATAAATAAATGAGTAAACTATGATGTACTCATCCTTGTAAAGGTAATTATTTGTCAAAGATTTTTTGTTAGAGCTCGAAGATAATTTATTAAGTTGATCGCTAGAATTATGATGTGCTTGTCCTTTAAGTTCGATACAAGTTTAGTTAGATCATATGATTGCCAAGCATCTAAGTTCAAATAAAATTTAATTAAAATATCCACCAAAGCATCAAGGTCATGATCTCAGAGGGACGACCAGAATGCAAGAATAAACGCATAGAAGCGAAGATCTATTTAAATATTAAAGTCGCATGCAAATTAGGCGACCAGGAAAAAAGAAAGCACTATAAAAGTTAGACATCATAGAGAGAGATAGTGGTCTTAGAAAAAGTTTCATATACAAAAGGTCTTAAAGACCAAACATTACAAAGATCTAAACAATCAAAAGGAAATTAATATCCTAAAAAGACCTTAGGGGTCGAACAAGAATTACATAAATAAATTCAAGAAGCATGAGTAGGATTAGCAATCTTGGCAACAAGAGCGGGCTAGACCAAAGCGCCATCCCCCCTTAGGCTGACAACCTCGACAGCAGAATGCACGACCACTTGATCAGCCTGACCCTCCGGATTTGAGGGGCTCGCCTCCACCTCATTAAGCAACTCATAGGGTCAAACAAGTTCATCCCCTCATGCAAGATGAAAAAGGCATAACTATCGAGCACAAGATCGTCAATCGGTAAAATTGTGCCTGAGCCAAGAACATTTCGATGAAGATATGCAAATAACCATCTATCAGCTCGATATTTATCCTCTAGGGCTCCATTGAGTTCATACGAGCAACCCGTAATTGTGTCAGCCATCGACAAGCATAGGCCAAGCTAGACATTTGGTCCACCTCATCTTCTGATTTCGGCTTAGCCATCTAGGACTTCAGACGGCTGATCTCAGCATCCCTTTCCCGTATGATTTAATCAAGGTCAGACCATTCTAGAGAGTGGCCACCTTCCAGACATGCATGTCAAGCTTGTGTGTCCGGGTCTCCAAGCGAGTCTCCAGATTGTCAAACTTCTTCTCGGTCGCCTCAGCCCGAGCCTGGACCAAAGCCAAACATTCGTTGCCAAGTCTTTTCTCCTGGAGGGCCAGACCCCTTAATTTTGGGAAGAGAAGAATCTACAGCTCTAGTTAGAAAACTAAGACGAGGTTTTTTTTTCTTCATAAAGCACATGAGGTGACTCCCGTGAACTAGAGTCGACCGAAAATTATCATGAGGGCTCTGATTCGCCGCCTCATTTTTGAGCTCTAGATTCCAAACTTGGGTAGGATCCTCAGTAGCTTGTGGAAGGGAATTCGGAAGGTTATCTAACCTGGTGATCGACTTCGAGTAGAGGAAGTCTTTCACATGTTTAGATCGGTAAGTGGTGGTGTTCCGGTTGATCTTGAAAAAGGACCCAACGTTAAAAATAGTAAATAAATAAGGAGAAAGACAGAAGATAAATGAATCAAGGTCTACACGACCTTGAACTGCTCCACCCAAGGAACATCCTATCATCGGGATCTCACCAATCCGCAAGCCTAGCTAATGAGATGGCCCAACTAGTGGAGACCTGGCAGACAAGCGATTCCGCCCGAGTCTGCTAAGGAGACGGAGGTGGAGTCGCCTCATCAATGAGAGCACACTTTTTGGTCTGCTGACTAGAAATGGCGGCCAGATTACTGGTTCATTTTGTGGTCTTTTTGGGATTGTGGTAACCCGACCACCCTTGGCTTGGTCACCCTCGATAGCCTTTTTCTTCTCATTTTCCAAAGCAACAACTCGCATTTTCTTAATTTTGGTCGTAGTAAAAGTGTGCATGATCTCAAGAATTTTTGGTCTAGCAAACACTACGGTAGCAAGTGGAGGAACTGCTAAAAGAAAATGCAGCAAACCAACTCTAATTTGTAATAGTGGGTTACTTATTGTGTGACTCATAAGCCCTCATATCAAGCGATTAGTCAAACTAACAGTCTTAATTGAATCCTAGACAATAAATCAGATAATCTCAATATATGAGGTATGTTGCGAGGAATTGCAACAACCTGTAATGTGAATGTTATCGAGATAAGATAATTTCATTCAAGAATACTCCGATTACATTTAGAACATGATGATGTGTCTATTCAAATAACTTAATCATGTTATCTCATTACACTAATTGATCACGTTTTTCACATTTGGACACCATTCCAAATGTGACGTGCATTGTTTAGAGTGCAAGCGCCACACATTGTTTATATTCTTGGCTTAATTACCACGCACATGTACTTCGTGATGTGCCCAACACATGTCATATCTACCATGTTTAGAGTGCAAGTGCCAGTCATGGTCAAAGCCCATCACTATGTACATGTCGTGTGCATTGACCTCAAATCAAAGGACTATCACACTATTTCACAAACCGATATTCCGTAGACACTTAAATAGAATACATCAAACAATTTCTCGGTCGGATATGCCAATACCCTCTAAGTTATTTGTGCATTCATCATGAGATACCTAGTATCTCATAGTTGTGAGAACCACTACATCCTCCAAGGATATGATGCAGATCGCACACCAATCTCAAATGTATCATCAATATCTCATTCTTGATGATCATCGATTGGGGTCACTTTGAGAACCATGTCATGGTCATCTGAGATCTCACATCCTCAATGATGACATTAGTTCATGGGAACACGGACATGAATAAATGCAAACATCCAAACATAATATTCAAATAAGTGTGATGCCATATATTATTATTAAATAAAACAATAACATTAAATAACTGAATATCATCAAGTATTATATCCTTATAAATGATTGTCTCAATGACATCAATACTAACAATCTCCTACTTGGCCTAGAGCCAATCACCCATATGCCTAACCCCCAGACACTCGAAATGTATGGTGTGTACACGAACACTCAATGTCTTGTTGAAAGAGTCTGCCAGATTATTCTCCGTGGGAACACGTTATAACTCTATTTCTCCTCTCGGTATTATCTCTCGAATTAGATGATAACGCCTGGGTACATGCTTGTTTCCGTTATTAGATCTTGGTTCCTTTGCTTGTGCAACCACACCAGTGTTGTCACAATAAAGCTTTATTGGACCGCTGGCACTCGGAACAACCCCTAGTTCTTTCAAGAATTATAAAATCCAGACAAATTCTTTCGCAGCTTCTAATGCAAAAATGTACTCGACTTCAGTTGTTGAATCTGCGGTTGTTTCTTGCTTGGAACTATTCCAGTTCACCGCCCCACCGTTGAGTGTGAATGCATAACCGGACTTTGACTTGTAGTCATCGCAGTCAGACTAGAAACTGGCGTTAGTGAACCCAGTCACTACTAGTTCTGACTGTCCACCATAGACTAGAAAACATTATTTAGTTCATCTAAGATACTTCATAATGTTCTTGACAACAATCCATTGAGGCTCACATGGATTCTATTGGTACCTACCAGTAATAATGACAACGTAGGTCACATCAGGCCTGGTGTAAGTCATGGCATATATGATTGACCCAATAGCTAATGCATCTGGGACATTCTTCATGTGCTCGATATCAGCTTCATTGGAAGGACATTCCTTTTTTGACAGCTTAATCCCATGATTTGCACGTAAAGAACATCTCTTAGTGTTCTTCATTGGAAAACGCTTCAGCACCTTGTCTATATAGGTGGATTGTTAAAACCCAAACATCCTCTTGGATCTATCTCTATAGATTTTTATACCGAGGATGTAACAGGCTTCATCCAGATTCTTCATCATGAAGGTCTTTGACAACCAATTTTTCACGGATTGCATTAACAGGATATTGTTTCCTAAGATCAATATGTCATCTACATATACGATTATGAAAACAATGTTCTTCCCATTGCGCTTTCGATAAACAAGGATCTTACATGTTTCTGATGAAGTCAAATGACTTGATAACTTTATTAAAATGGATATTCCAACTACTGGAAGCTTGCTTCAATCCGTAGATGAATCTCTTTAGCTTGCACACTAATTTTGAGTTTTACTTGGATACAAAACCTTCCGGTTGAGTCATAAACACTTCCTTATCAATGTTTCCATTGAGGAAAGCTATTTTGACATCCATATGTCAAATCTCGTAATCATAGTGTGATGCTATTGCAAGTAAAATCTGGATAGACTTGATCTTTGCTACTAATGAAAATGTCTCGTCATAGTCAATGCCTTCTCTTTGACTATAACCATTCGCCACCAACCTAGCCTTGTAGGTTTGTACTTTGCCGTTTGCATCAGTCTTTCGTTTTAAGACCCATTTGCAACCTATGGGTCTAACCCCTTTGGGCAACTCAACCAAATCCCAGACTTGATTGGTGTACATCGAGTCCATTTCAAATTTTATTGTTTCATGCCACTTCCCTACATCAACATCTAATATTGCTTCAGAATAAGTTCTAAGATCGTCTTTATCCAGGATATCCACGTTATCGTGTTCCTCCAAGAGGAAATCGTATCTAACGAGTGGATTACGAGTCCTAGTAGACTTACAGAGTTGTGCTTGTGTAGGTTGTATACTCTGATCGTGAAAATGTTCTTCTGCAATGACCTGATCAATGCCTGGAGAGTTCTCAAGAGTTACGCTTTCGGACGTTTCTTGAGGTGGAGTTTGAACTATTTTGTTCTCATTCAGCCCATTTGGAGGTTCTTGCACAGGCAAAGCACCTCCAATTACACTCACATTGGCTGAAAGACGATCACCTAGTGAAAGACTCCCACAATAAGAATCGTTGAATGCTCCCATTGATTCCTTGTCATTATTCCTTGACAAGTCCTCAGCCTCATTGTTAATTTGTGGTTCTTGAATTTCTTCAAGTTCTATCCTTTTGATGATCTTGTTCCTTGAACACAATGCCTTCAAGGAACTTCATCCTGTCAGAAATAATTATATTTTTTTTCTCAGGGAGATAGAAGTAATATCCTCTAGTTTCTTTAGGATATCCCACAAAATAACCCTTTTCACCTTTGGATTCCAACTTATCAGTGAGCATCTTCTTCACATACGCAGGGCAACCCCACGTTTTGATATGTGAGAATGATGGCTTCTTGTCACACCATAGATATTATGACGTTCGCTCAACTGATTTGGATGTAATTCTATTTAGAATGTAGATTGAAGTTTGTAGTGCGTAACCCCATAATAATGTTGGAAGAGAGGAAAATCTCATCATGGACCTTACCATGTTTAACAGGATTCAATTCCTCCTTTCAGACACACCATTCATCTGTGGTGTTCCGGGAGGTGTCCATTGAGATTGGATCCCATACAACTTCAAATAATCTAGGAACTCATGGCTAAGGTATTTACCTTCTCCATCTGATCGAAGAGTTTAAATACTCTTTTCAAGCTGCTTCTCTACTTCTGCTTTGTACTCCTTAAATTTCTCAAAGGATTCAGACTTATGTCTCATGAGATACACGTGTCCAAACCTTGAAAATCATTAGTAAAAGTGATGAAGCATCCGAAGTGACCCCTTGTTAGAGTGGGTAGCAGTCCACACACATAAGTGTGAACTAACTCTAACACTTCTTTGGCTTGTGCCCCCCAGAAAAGGGTTTATTAATTGTTTTTCATTTGAGACAAGATTCACAATCTCCATAAGACTTCAAGTCGAATGGGGTTAAGTAGTCTAACTTTCTTAACCTTGCAATTCTTTTCTCATTGGCATGACCAAGTCTACAATGCCACAAGAAGGTGGGATTTTCCCGATTAGTAAGTTTGAGTCTTTTATTTTGTACACGAAGAGTATCATATCCATAATTCAACAAATATAAATTATTCATTAAAAGGCATTCCCATAAATCATTCCATTTAACGAAGACTATTATTAGCCAAATGGAAGGAAAACCCTTCAATGTCTAATATAGGAATGGAAATAATGTATCTAGTGATAGATGGAACAAAATAACAATTGTAAGGTTTTAATCTATAACCACTGGGTAAGTCTAAAACATAAGTCCCCACATCGCTCAAGAAAGAACTGCGGCTACATTTTCCACGTGCAAGGCAACTTCACCCGATCTAACTGCTCTGCTTTACTTGAGACCCTGCACATTCGTACAAATGGAGCCACATCCAGTATCTACTACCCAGTAGTTAAAATTGTTAGTGGACATGTTTATCTCAATAACAAACATACATGTTCTAGTGCTTGAAGCACCTTGTGCTTTTTTTCGTAAGTTTTAACCTTGCAGCCCTTCCAAAGGCCCCCTTCACTTGTAGTAGAGACACACATCCTTGTCTACCCATTTCTTCTTTTGAACACCACCCTTACGCTTTAAAAACTTGGCTTGGAGCCCTTCTTAAATTTTTATTCCTATGCCGCTTCTTGCCCTTGGGGCCAGATCCAGCAGGGGTGCTCACCATGAGCACACTCTTATCCTAAGTGGTAGTGGACTAAAAAGTTTTGAGCATGTTATGAAGCTCAGGCATGGTCGCTACCGTCTTATTCATATTGTGGTTCACAATGAAACTAGAAAATGAATCCGAAAGCGACTGAAGGATAGAATAAATGGAAATATTGGTCCCTAGCTCAATGCCTAGAGTGCCAAGTTTCTCAATCAACCCTATCATCTTTAGAACATGAGGTGAAACCTTCACTCCTTCAGATATTCTACATCTGAACAGATCTATCATGATCTCATAAATCTCATAACGAGATTCAGAGTAAAAAAGGTCCTTCAGGTGTTTGAGCATCTCACAGGGACCTTAGCTCAATGCCTAGAGTGCCAAGTTTCTCAATCAGGCCTATCATTTTCAGCACATGAGGTGAACAGATCCCCCATAACCTCATAAATCTCGAAACAAGATTCAGAGTCAAAGAGATCCTTCAAATGTTTGAGCATCTCGAAGGGACCCATTTTCTCATGTTGCCTCTTTAGTTCAGAGTTTATGGCGCAGCAATTTTACACAATCAAGGCTTACCGGGAAGAATCCTCCTAATGCTTCTTCTGAGCTGCCACGTCAAATGCATCAAACTTAGGAGTTATTCATTTTAATCAGCCTAGAGAAATGAAATAAAATAGAAATTAAACATACAATTCCTATGATCAATATTCAACAATCAAATAAACATGGCCTTTAAATTTATTTTGTCTCCATTATTTTCACATACTCAATGACCTCATCTGAAGAGTACGAATTTATATCCAATATAAATTGTAATGGATTATGATCCACATTCCTACTAGTACAATATCCGCTAAGGCCGACATCGTAATAAGTAAAATTGGTAGGTCTCCAAACCAATTGCAACCTCTGAAATTCCTAGTTGATTGAACCTAGTTCGATCAATGTCCCTTAATTGTTTCCCTACGAGGGCTGATGAAACAATTGAGGTGGTTTACAACCATCAAGTGGCGACTTTCATGTCCCTAAAAAAGTCTCATGAGATGTAACTCCGAGCAAAAGACTAGGGTCTTAAATACTCTTGGAATGAAATCTACGGCCTACTTTTAACTTTGATGGAAGACATCATTCATTTTAATGAAAAATCTCGTATTTTATTGAGGAACATTTGAAGCCGGGGTATTTAATTGCTTAAACAAGATCCAATAAAACTATCTAAATCACATTCGAGCAAATAATGAGCGCCACCTACCCAAAAAACATGATTCACGGTCCGATTAATTACTTTTTTTTACCACCCAAACAATTATAAAATGCAGACTCATAACAATCAAGTAAAACCAAATTCATTTACTTATAAATTGTTGTATAAGTGGGATGAGATCAATTAAGTCTTGTTAAATTAAAATTTAAAAGGACTTTAATTAATCATCATATAAAAATTAATTAATTATCAAATTTAATCAATTTTAATTTCAGTTTGGTCCAATCAATTTTTTATTTAAAAATTTATTTAATTTGTTAAGAGGCTCAGGCACAATTTCTAAAATTGCGATGAGGCCTTGCATCACAGCCCAATTCCTACATAATTCATCTGTTAATCGGGACAACCGTTCCAAAATAAAAATGCAAACACCAAACCAACAATCTGACTACATCAGAAGTTAATCAAGTTGACTTCATCAGAAAAGCAGGTCCAATTGTGTAGTGGAGAAGGAGCGGTAGATCGCCGCCTTAAGCCCGAAAGGGGCAAAAAGAGACACATCGCTGCTGCATTTCCAACGGAAAAACGAGACACAGCCGCCGCGAAGCAGAGCTTGTCAACGCTGATTCCGCATGTGTGAAGCAAATCGCCATCGTCGCTGCAAGAGGCAAGCGCATCCCCGCCGCCATGGAAGACAGAGAATCGCCTCAGACATTACGAGGGAGATCGCAACGCCGCCGCTAAGTACGAGGATAAGTCACTGTGAAATAGAGAGCGCCGTCGTGAGTCAAAGCCGCTGTTGTGCATAGCGGTGCGTGTCTGCACGGCAGTCGTGAGGCGTAGCAGTTAGCCGCCGCCTCAAGCGATGCTGCAGGTCTCCGACGCATGGCCAAGCGGCGCTAAAAAGTGTGGCGCATAGGGTTTCAAAACCCTAAATGAAAGTGATGCAAACCGAACCCAGAAACAAAACAATAAGGAGATAGCGGCCAAAATTAAACAAATAGGCATGCATACAAGGGTGTTAAATACGCACCCCTAATAATTAAACAAGTGGTGCGGTAAAAAATCCGCACCCTAATTTTAATTAAAAAAAATTAAACAATCATACAAGAGCCGATATATTATATCACTGTTGGAATTTACATGCACGAAACAAATAATACACGCAACGAAATATGATAATTCACCAACAATGAAACTACAAATATTGCATAATTGAATTACAGATTAACAAAACGAAGTCCTTATAGTGATTTGTAAGCATATTCATCTACTACGGTATCCACGTAATCCTCATCTACGAATTCACAATGATTTGCCAGTGTTGGATTTCCAGTTGAATTTAAGAAAATTCTAATCTACAAATCTTATAGATAAATTATTTTCTGTACTAATTTTGGATCCCTAAATACCCATATATATAATGGTGGCTTTTCTTTAGCCCTAAGCAGTTTCCTAATAGGTCTTAAAGCTCAAATCCATCTTTAATTTGACCCAATCAAATTCCATAGTTTTTCTAACATATATATATATATATTTACTCATAATAATATATCTAATATATTATTATAATATATGTATTTAACTAAATCTAATTTAATTTAATAATAACAATTCTAAAGAATTATTATATTTCTCTATAAATTATATATTTCGATCAAATCAAATATATAATCAAACCAACTCTAATTTGTAAACGTGAGTTACTTGTTGTGTGACCCATATGCTCTCAAATATGAAGCGATTAGTCTAACTAACGATCTTAATTGAACCATATACAATAAATCAGACAATCTCAATATATGAGGTACATTCGGTAATGTGAATGTTATGGAGATAAGATCCTTTCACTCACGAATACTCCGATTAAGTTTAGAACATGATGATGTGTCTATTCAAATAACTTAATCACGTTATCTCATTACACTAATTGATCACATTTGTCACATTTGGACACCATTTCAAATGTGACATGCATTGGCCAATGACTAACGATCTAACTAGTTTTGAGAAGACGAGTATTCTCTCCAAGTCTATTTGAGGAATGAATCCTATTCTTGGCTCAACTTCTAAGCACATGTACTTCGTGATGTGCCCAACACATGCCATATCTACCTTGTTAGAGTGCAAGCGTCGGTCATGGTCAAAACCCATTACTATGTACATGTCATGTGTATTGACCTCAAGTCGGAGGACTATCACATTACTTCACAAACCGATATTCCCGTAGACACTTTACAAATTGATATTCCCGTAGACACTTAAATATAACACATCAAACGGTTTCTTGGTCGGGTATGCCAATACCCTCTAAGGTATTTATGCAACCATCATGAGATACCTAATATCTCGAGAAGTTGGAGAACCACTACATCTTCCAAGGATATGATGCAGATCGCACACCAATATCAACTGTATCATCAATATCCCATTCTAGATGATCATCGATTGGGGCCATTTGAGAGCCATGTCTGAGATCTCACATCCTCAATGACGACATTGGTTCATGGGAACACAGACATGAATAAATGCAAACAACCAAACATAATATTTAAATAAGTGCGATGCCATATATTATTATTAAATAAAACAATAACATTAAATAACTGAATATCATCAAGTATTATGTCCTTATAAATGATTGTCTTTTAGGATATCAATACTATCACTTGAACCTTCTTTCGGAGAGTTCCAGTAGGTTTTTCTTTCAGTTTTTCCTGCACCTTTTTCACTTTCTCAGGGAGGTCGTTGGGGCAGAAGTTGTCTATGCTTCAGAGGACTTTCTGAGTTCAAAAAGTAATGGGAACAATGAGCAACCTATAACAACCAAAATAAAACCAATAATAGAGATACACAGGGATAGAAGAATAAAAAATAAAGTGAACTCACACCTATTTGATTTTGAGCGAGGAGGTGTTTAGGAGCGTTAATACCGCTTTCCTCCAGAATTTGCTATTTTGCAACTTGACGAGGGATTGTTCTGCTCTCTCAAGGATGCAGACTTGTACAAGGTCGACGAGAAAATGGATCGACAACTTCTTCGATTTAATCTTCGGGACGTCTGCAAAAAGGAAAATGAGTTAAATCAGTACGACATGAACGTTTATTAACTAAGTAACTTACTTCGACGTATGTTGTATGGACGAGGAATCTCAAGATGACCCAGCTCGCCATTCACACCGATAGGAGATCAAGAATCACCATTTTAAGAACCATAATCGCTTTTTTCCAGTTTGAGATCTTGTTTGGAACGTCCTCTTCTATTTTCATCAACGCACGAGTTTTGACATAGTAGTATCCTTCATGTTGGAATATAGAGGCACGTAAACACGTAATACATGCTAAAAATGAATTAAATAGTTCACCAACAATCAAACAGCTTAATCGCATAAACCAAGACGAATAATCATAACGAGAAATCTTATAGTAATTCGATAGTAGATTTCTCAACTAAGGTATCCACGTAATCCCCGTTGACAGATTTGCACATATATGACAGCGTTGAATCTGAGACAGAATTTGTTAGGAAAATTCCTATTCTAGATTTTATGGAGAAACTAGGTTTTCTTGTTGTAGTAAATAATGAATCCCGGGATGTCATATATATAGGGAGAGACTGACTTAAATCTTAAGTCATCTTTATTAGGAAGATATTTCCTAATCTTGCAAAATAAATCTCAAAGATATGTTTTTCCTTCCTACAATAATATTCCATAATATTATTTGGGATTCCTTTTTAATTAAATCTAATTTAATTAAATAGTAATAATAATTAATTCTAAATTAATATATTATTAATTCTCCATAAATTAAATATTAAATCCAATTTAATACTTAATCAACCAACTATAATCCGTAGACACGGGGAGTTGCTTGTTGTGGTGACCCATACGCCTCATATGTCGAAGCGACAACAAACTAATAAATTTAATTGAACCCTGCATAATAAATCGACATTCTCAATATACGAGCAGACGCGCAGAAACGCAGTAACTACCGTAGAATCAAAATACGGCTCGCTATTTATTTCCTCCTTTCATTCCATTAATACTGATTAGTCTTGAACATGATGAAGTTGTCTATTCAAATAACTTTATCATATTATCTCCAATCACTAATTGATCATTTATGTCACACTTGGCCACAAAGTCTAAGCCGACGCAGATCATTTAAACGACTTTTGACACAATTATGATGATGAAGATGAATATTCTCTCTAAATCCACTTTTGAGGAATGAATCCTATTCTTCGCTCAACTACACGACACAAGACTTCGCGATGAACCCAATCCAAGCCATATCTACCCATGGAAGGATGTAAGCGTCTGTTATGGTCAAAGTTCATCACTCCACACATATCATGCGATTGACCTCAAGTCAAAGCGAGTATCGATCATTCCCACTAACCGAGACACCCGAGACACATATAGTGGAACTACATCAAACGGTTGTTCGGGATGGGTATACTAATACTTTCTAAGGTATTTGTAAGATCCATCATGAGATACCTAAGATCTCGTAGTAAGTGAGATCTTACTACACCTCTAAGAAAGATTTACGCAGATCGTGGTTGGGGTTATGGAAAGTATGCTTTTACTTTATATAACCAAATCAATTTCATTTTATTTATCAAATAAATTATTTACCACGGATGCTTTAAATATCATTGAATGTTACATATATTTCTTTAGATAACCTGCTCCAAAATAGTTCGTGGTTACATTGTAGTTAATTTAGTGATACCGGATCACGTAAGATTAAATTAACGGTCTCTTATAACTAAAAGTACGTTGTTCACGCACTAGATGGAAATGAACAATCCATCGCGAAATGTTGAAGTCAGAAGGCCCAGATTGGCCTTCATTGACCAAGAGATTACACTAATGCGATGATCGATGATCAATAGGACTCCTAGCTGTAGGATAAATTCTTCAAGACCTAATTAGGAAGAATTAGGCCTCAAATGGTTCGTTATTTCTTAATTTTCGTCCCTTAAATAGGATCGTTGTGGGTTAGTAATTATTGTTTTGACTTATGGGTAGAGAATCAATGAGATTCAATACTTTATATCTTGAAGAATATTATTTGGGTCACGCGATCAAGCTAAGATTTAATACGAAAGAAATCGCAAAGACGCTTTGTTCGATTCCTCGAGAGGTTCATAAGATTTATCATACCAAATCTGTTTTAATTAGTTTTCAGATGGATAATAATGTTGAACTGATTCTCGACCAAGGACAAAATATATTAATTAACGAAAAAACTATTTCATTAATTAATTAATTAAATTGACTAGATAATCTTAAACACGGAAAATAATAATGGGGAGCCATATTAACAGTAATATGGGTTAAGAGAGATAGTGCAATATTAATTATGTAGTGAGATTAATTAATATTTATGAACTTGAATAATATTGTGGCTCAATATTAGATATTCAAAGTTCATTAAAATGTCCAATCTTAATTTTCCAAAAGACCCTCAGTTAGCCCCAATATAATATCCAAATATTCACACCAAGAACACGTCGGAATCATCACTACCAATTCGAACAATTTGGATTCAGTTTTCTCCATACGCCCGTGACTCCATATCCGACGCCGCGGTGCTAAAATCCGACTCCCCCGCCAAGCTTTCTGAGATCACCGCACACTTGCCGCGTCCTACCTCTCGACAAACCGGAGCCGCCCGACCTCACCTACAGCGGCCAATCGTCGCCTCCATCGCGCGAAAGGCCAGAGCCACACCAGTCGCTCTACCCAAACCAACTACCGACCCAATTACATCACCACCGTGTGTAGGCGTTGAGTTGTCTCTCCCATCGGCAAACCCGTACAACCCTTACCAGATCCATCATCATAACGCAAAATCCCAGAACAAACAGCCCATCGTGGCCGTCAAATCCACAAGAAGGGCCGCCATGGCCGGATTCCTAGCAGGGCCGCCACTACACCAATTTGCCATCTCCTTCGAAATCCGACTCACCACCACCGCCGAATCATGCCAAAAATCGGCGGATCCCGAATCGGAGGACTGGCCTTACTCTTGTACCGCTATCGCGCGTTGTTCCCCCGAGCGCCGCCTCACGGCGTTGGTGCATCTCCGTACCAGTTGCCCGTCGTGACGACGCCATCTCGCTGCGAAACCGCTGAAGCCCGTCCGCCCCTGCCGAAGCCCGAGCGCTGAGCAGAAATTTGGTGAAAGCTACACACTTTTTGGGCCCTAACAACAATACGGTAAAAGATTAGGCCCAGGTTGTTTGGTTTCTTTTCTTGGAGTAGGCTTTAGGTACTCTGCGGCAGAAATTATTAATAATACTTTTGGCCCACCAGAATTATTGGGATAAATATTTGGGCTGAAAATACCATCATTAAATATTTCACTACATTGTTTGGGTAGTAATACATTAGGCCCACTAGAGTTATTATTTTTTCTCTCGGTTCAGCCAAAAAAAAAAAAAATATCTCCGAGTTCCGTGCTATGTGAATAACTTGATATTTAACGGGTTATTATTATTATTTTTTATTGCTAGAAAAAATACTCGTGACTCTCGCAAAGAAAAACTGCAGGGGTGAAGCCTCGGGGGCAACTCAAAGAATCTACGGGCAGCCATTTTGCCCACTCACATCAGGTTCTATTTTATTTACTTCCTTTTGATATATATCACAGTGATCATACTCTCATATATATTAAAAGGCGGGGGCACACGTGCTAATATCTCGAAATTTATTCGAAGTTAATTTTTAACACTACTGACGTTAAACTCAAAACTGCGCGTCTTTTTTAATTTGGAGGTTATTTAAAACTAACTCCAAATCCTTACATTAATAACATAAACCCTCAAAAAGGGACTATCACAAAATTCATCTACTTAACACTCAAAAGTCTCATATGATGAAGCAAACTTATAATCGACTTCAAACTTACATCGCACCAAACGACATGAAAATACTCAAATTCATAAAGTCGCGGTCTTAAACAAACAAGACCCGACGATCTCAAATTAACAAGGTCACGGTTCCAAAAAAATGACCTGCCGACCTCGACAAAGAATGGTCAAACCGTATAGGCAATCAAGTCGCAATTTATGTAAGACGACAAAATAAGTCCTTCAAATCACAAGTCAAAGAGAGTTGTAACCTCAAATGAAAGACGACCTTTTTATGTCAAACAAATATCTCAATCCAAGTTGACACCAAGTTAAAACACTTGGTTAAAGCCACATTCCTAATATCCCCTACCACATCGCGGGCTATGACTTTTCAATCCCAAGTTCGGATGAGGTCGTGACCTAAATGACTCGATTCTTATCACGGCTTCATAAGACGACAAAGAATAAGTTCATTTAAATCGCAATGTCAATAAGACGATAAGAAAATAACTCGATTCATAGTCGCAGAAGTTATTCAAGTCACTAGCAAACAGTCCAAAATGACTATAAACGCATAAAACTCAGTCCGTAATGACTATAAACCTATGTGCCAACCCTCTTTCACAATCTTGAAACAACAAATCGCTCTGGTACAGACGATCTAAACAAACAAGAATCAAATCTATACCCTGGGGCAAGACCCTAAGGATCCCAAACCTTCAGACATCCACGAAAGATGTTTTTAAATATATATCGAATCCGATCCTAAAAAAAACCCCATAAATCCCAAGGTTATTTTATACCATTAAAAACCGAAATAGATCTTGTTAACAATCTCAAAATTCAAGTCTCCTTTTCAACACCGATAAAAATCGGCTTTTACAAAAAAAATATCGTAAAACATTTTCCCGACCTCCCAATAATATCTTCACAAATTTTTCAAGCGGTCTTTTAACCTAAATCTCTCTTCCCAAAGAATTTCCTCAAATGGTCGAACAATCCATGGTACCCGCGCCGATGGCGATGATTTTATCATACTCTGGCGTCGGCCAAATTATATCGTACCGCATTCGGCGCGGGCAATGATTTTATCCGCCTGTGGCGTCGACGACCCTTAGCCTACCGGGTATTCGTAGCTGTGGTGATGATTTGTCCGCCTCAAAAGGCGCCGACTCCGCGCTTCTAAGATCGCATTCCGCAGATGGCGAGGATTTTTGTCCGCCTAAAGGCGTCGATTCAAAATTTCCTCTTCGGCTATTTGACATTCCTAATGACCGATGGTGATGATTTTGTCCGCCTCAAAAGCGCTGACGAAATATCCTCGAATCCGCTTTTTGCATACTCTCGGCCGAGATTCTTTGGTTTTATCTATCATAAGCCAATGTAAGCAAATAAATGTTACCTTTCTTCCGGTGTTAAACCGGGCGAGGTCGAATAAACATCGAACCCCCGAGGTAATGACTTTCGACATAATGGGCGGCGAGATCGCCACCCTAGGGTAAAGTGGTCCTCCCCGACTTTGTAAGATGACTAAGCAAAGTTCATAAATAAGTCGATCCAAATAAGACGGAAGAACATATGCAATTTTAAAGTCGCAGAAGGAAATCAAGTCAAGATGCTAAAGGTAGAAAAAAGGAATGAGTTTCATCATTGAAGGCCCAAAGGTTAATTACATCAAGTCGCGAACCGCTTTCTTTTAAATGGTCGTCGACTAGTTTCATAAAAGTCTCACACAAAGAGATTCAACTCATAGTGCGAAAGATAGAAAAGTCTCAAGACAAAGAGATTCAACTCAAGGTGCGAAACAGAAAAAAGTCTCGCACAAAAGAGATTCAACTCAAGGTGCGAAAGATTTTAAAAAGTCTCGCCACAAAGAGATTCAACTCAAGGTGCGAAAGACGGAAAAGTCTCGCAGACAAAGAGATTCAACTCAAAGTGCGAAAGATAAAAAGTCTCAAGACAAAGAGATTCAATTCAAAGTGCGACATGTAAAAAGTCTCGCATAAAGAGATTCAACTCAAAGCCAAGGAAAGACATAAAAGACTCAGACAAAGAGGCTCACCTCAAGGTACGAGCACAAGTAAAGAAAATCAATACCTACCAAGTCGCAAAGATGAACCGATTTAATTAAGACTCTCGACGAGCTCAATCTCAAATAGCAATTTCAGATGAACCTCCTGACAAACATCGAATACAAGATGGACCTCCCGACCGGGGGCAGAGGAGAATCGAGCCCGCTAAAACACATCCAAGTCTGAAGTCGAAAATCCAAACTTGACATCAGAAGTATTATTATCAAAGTATGAACAATCAAGACCTCATGAAGGCCTTCAAAACAAACACCAAGGGCAAAGAATGCATCCTCGCTTAAAAAATCGATAAGTCTTATTTGAACAAAGATCAAGACCCCTCCTCCCAACAAAGTCAAGTCCGCTCTTGGGGGCAATTGTTGTAGCCATAATAATCGCCAAATGTAATCGCATGGTGAATATTGATGACGTGGCAACCATAGTTTGAAGAAGAAAGTACAAGGATAGGTCGGGCCCAGTAGGCGAATTCGACAATGATCAAGGAAGAAGAAGAGTCGAGCTCGTCTAATTGGGCGACCTCCTCAAGGTCGTTCGATAGGCGAGGTCGACATGCATATCGAAATGAAGATAAACAAGAAAAATGGATCAAGATAGAGATTCCCGGTATTTATTATGGAAATAGAAGATATTGCATATCTGTTGTAGATTCGGACGAAGATTTAGTGTATCTTGTATTTCCTTGTTTAGAAGGTCCATTAAATGGCCCATTAGGGTTTTTTATCTTTGTACATTGTAAACATTATAAATAGGGGACAAACCCCAAGAGAAAAATAGACAAAAAATACATAGAAAAAATATAGTAAAATATCCTGGCTTGGTATGCCCCCAGATGTAGTCCTTCCGGACGAACTGAGTCAACATCCGATGACAAATAGTATCGCAGACATTAAATGCGTGACATGTAGCTAGCTTCAGAGTGATTCTACTATAAATAGAGGCATTAAAGCCATGATAAAAGATCCAAATTTATACTTATCAAATCTCTCTTAAATTCACTCTTCAACATTTATTGAAGAACATTCATTGTCTATCAACATATTAATTACTTGTTTGATTAGTCAAACCTTTAAGCCCACTCTAAATATATAAAACCCGATTATTTGACTATCAACATATATAAATTTCAAAATATTAGTCTAAATTTCTAAAATTAAATTTAAAAATCACTTGAAAGCAAAAACAAATCTACGTTAAAACTTTAATGAGCAAGTTCATAAACTTTGACAACGTGGAGACATTTAATTGGGTGGAAGCAACCCAGAGACGACTCCGCAAAACCCTGCTTCGAATCAAGGAGCAAAGAAGTACGCAGTTCTACCCAAATTCAATTTCTACGCTTCAATTCGCCCCAAAGTCTTCGCCCCAGATCCCGTTTCAATACAAATTAATTACCCACCGACTCCACGCTATTTGAATATTCCTTCCTCTCCTTCTGTTACAACCCAAAATCACTGTAAGTACAGTGGTGCTTGCGGATCCTAGGTGTTTGTGAATTGTTTTCATTACTTTGGATTAGTCGTATTGCGATCTGTGGTTTTTTTTTTTTGCTGTTGATTTTTGCTCTGAAATTGTTAGGGTTGTTTTGGATCTGTTGAAGAATGTCGGAGGAACTGAGTCACCCATCCCGGTATGTGAAATTGACTAAGGATCAAGGTCCCATGGAGGACATTAAACCCGGGGAGCTTAATCAGCCAATTGATGTACCTCAGGTATTTTTCCAATTTCGATTTTTGTGTGTATATACAGTCCTACTACTTTTTTCTGTAAATTGTCTTTATAATTGACAATGTAGAACTCTTAAATACGATATGTGTGCATGGATAGGGTTGGCTGAAATGGATCTGTGTTTTATGCTTCCCTTTGTGTGTGTCTGTAACGGAGTGAGGGATGAAAGGGAAGACAATTTTGATGATTAATTTCGCTGGGCCCTTGGGGTTATTTCTTAATTTATTAAGGATTAGACTCTATTAGCATGTTAATTTGGTTTTCTCTCACATACAATGCTTATGGAGGAAAATCTTGCTTTAACTTGAACATTTTATTTGTTGTTTCATTTGCTTATTGTGCGGAGAGTCTCGATTAAGTGATTATTGTGTTTGGGGCTCTATTCTTGCATGTCTTGGTGATTTTTCTTGTGCTTGATTATTCATTTGACTGGACAACTGGGGTTTCCTGGACACATTTTGCTTTTGCATCTTTAATGGTTTATTTTATGGGGTAAATTAAAAAAAAAAGTTTTTTTGATTTAGATAATTCCTTCCGTTCTCAAGAGATACTCTGTCCTGTAAAAGTTAATGCTTCTGTGGTAATTGGGGTTGAGGTTGATATTTTGTCTTGTAGGGTTGATACTTCTATGGTAAACAGTCCACTGACTTTGAGTTGATACTTCTGTGATTGTGAGACACAGAGAAAAATTATCCTTTTTTCCTTTTATTTTCAAGTCTTTCCTGTCTGGGTGGTGGGAATACATATCTGAGTTATGCAACTGATGAGTAGAACCCTGGAAAATTGAATGGTATTTTTTCTTTTTCTGTTGACATTTATCTAGCTGAATGCTAGTTTATAAATAATGATAGGGTGATTGATCGATGCCTTTAAATTTCAGTAAGATCATAATATCAATACCTCCAGTAATTATATAAAACAGACTGGGTGTGTGTTTTCTGTGTGGTTTAAATATTATAGAAGTGATGCCACTGGCAACTTGTTTGAACTAGAAAATATATAAGGAGTGGGGTTGTGCAAAAGTGCATGCGAATAATGGTGAAGGGCAAAAGCCCTAATGGGAAGATCAAGTCCTCAATAAAATAGTTTTTTGAGGATAAAGAATTTTACAAGTTTTAGAACTTAAATTTATTATTAACAATTTATTGGTTGTAATTGTTTAAACTCTTTATAATTTCTTATTTGATCAGTTGACTAATTAGTAATTACAGATTATTTAGTTCTCTTCAATTATTGCCCATGTATGAGTATATGATGTTGTTATTATGTGGTGATTTAAGGATATTTACATAAATATACGTATGCATAACTAATATTTTACAAATGTAAATAATATGTTTGTATTATGTAAGTATGTTTGTATAATGTACACATCTATATAGTCAGTGTCACACATTGGCACACCAGTTGCAACTTGTGCAATTTGACTAAAAAAATTCAAGAAGCTGTCTTTTTATATCTTTTGCGAATCAAAGAAAAAACTGCAAGTATTAGTTCCTGTTTGTGAAAGTATAAGCTCATGTGATGAGAAATATTGTTGTATATTGAAAAAATACTAATAATTTTCAGCATACAAACTATTATTTTCTTTTGTATGAACTAATACTTTTGTTCATATGAACTAATATTTCTTATTATTCATTTAAGTTTTCTTTGTTAATGAATAAACTTTGGTCAAAATTGAGTCAAATTTGCACCGGTTGCACGGTGCGATAGGTGCATAGAAGTTTTTGCCAAATATATATATATATATATATACAGTTTTGATACGGAGATCACGAGTGGTCACCTTATGGAGCCCAATTGATGATTTGACTTTCCAACTCAGCTTATTACCTAATTAAATAATTTAAATTAATTTAAAAAAAACCCTACACCCTAAAACCTAAATCATGAACCCTAAACCATGACCCATTCGGGCCGGGTGAACCATGAACCACTCGGGCAGAGTGAACCATGAACCACTCGGGTCGGGTTTGGATCCGTAATTTAATTTAAATTATTTAATTAGTGCAAAGTGATATTTTTTCCAAAATTTAATTTAAATTATTTAAATGAGTAAATTAAATTACGGAGAACCCGACCCGAATGGTTCATGGTTTATGGTTCACTCTGCCCGAGTGGTTCATGGTTCACCCGGCCCGAATGGGTCATGGTTTAGGGTTCATGATTTAGATTTTAGGTTGTAGGATTTTATTTTTCAAAATTAATTTAAATTATTTAATTAGATAATAAGCTGAGGTGGAAAGTCAAATCATCAATTGGGCTCCATAAGGTGACCACTCGTGGTCTCCATATCAAAACTGTATATTTATATATTTATACACACACTTAATATTTGTCTCACAAATTGTGCGATGTATCATAAATATCAGTATTAAATTAATAATTGTTCGAACTAATATCAAATATTACTAATTGAAGATAAATAAACTTATTAAATTTAATGATAACCATTAAAATTATATGTGAGATTTTGATTAAAAGACAGATAATATTATTAAATTTAGTAAGGCAAAAACTTTTATGAGACGGTCTTATACATGAGATGTGAGTCCCATTTACTATATCATTAGACCGATGAGCATATTGTAGCCTTTGTCCAATCATGTTTGAAAGGAAGCATGACTCAATATCAATGTGGAGCTCCATCTCATGTATGAGACCGTCTCACATAAGACTTCCTCGTTAAATAATATATAAGGATGAGAAAAGGAATAGAAATGATAGTACTGAGGAGTGGAATGAGCATGCTCCATATGATTATATTGTTTTGTTTGGTTTGTCCCACTTGTTGAGGAATGGAATCATATTTGAATTCTTCTTCTCGTTTTTTTCTCTCCAGAAAGTAACATTGCATTGTTGACTTCTTGTCTAAATTAAAAATAATATATTAATTTTTTTTAAATAAAGTAGGAAAATAATTTAACTTATACATTTGTTACTGTTGGACAAATTTCTCCTTTTCTTTTTATTTTTTGCCATAGGGCACATTCTGGGACGAGTTGGAAGAGGAATTCCTAATAATTACACGGATATTTGGGTAATGGAACAAAAGCCATACCACCCAAAATCTCAAGGAATGGAGGATTCTTTAGGGCCGCTTTGATTGGAGCTTTTTTTTTTTTTTTTTTTGATCGGGCAATGGTGACTAACCCATGACCTCAACTGATATGGTGCTCTAATGAATGAAAATAAGTGGTGTGGTACTTTCACGCCTAGCTACAGTGATTCCATTCCTTAAAAATAAGGAATCACCATTCCTTGACATTTTGGGTGGAATGGGTATCATTCCACCAAACTTATTTTACCTATAATTCCAATTCACATTCCTTGTAACAAACCAAGCAGCCCCTTAGTTTTGAGGTATCGAAGTGCAAAGTTGGGAATGATACCGATACACACCAATTTCTCATTCCTTAGCTCTATACCTCCCAAACAAGCACCCCATCAAATTTAGTTTGTTGGAATAACTTTTTACATCTTCTCCCCCCTTCTCAGTTAACAATGACCAGACACACTAACATGCATAAGTTATATATATTTTCAAATGTTCCAATTATCACGCCCTAGTTATTTACCTGGTTCAACATTTGGTCCAAGGTTAAAAAATTGGATTTGAACTCTGATGTCGTGCCAAAGTTATTGTCTGAGACTTACTTAATATTCACAGTATATGTATCATAGAACTTTGTGTTTCAGATGTACTACGTTGTGTTGTTTGCCATTTACTCTATATGTTCAGCATCGACATGCTTGTTGAGTGGTTCATTCTGCAGTTGCATGTTCTCAAGTGCAATGAATGTGGCCAACCTTTACCAGAAAGCTATCAAGCTCCTGCAGATGAACCTTGGACTACTGGGATATTTGATTGTGCACAAGATGCAGAGAGTGGTAATTTTTATTCATGGTTACTGAAAAAGAAGTGAAATTTCTTAATTCTTGAAGGGAAAAGAATAGCAACTGACAACTGATGTAAATAAACCCACCCCCCAGAAAAAGAAATAAAACAAGAAGAATAGTGTGAAACTTGAACTTTGAGGCATAAACAATAATAAGTAACTATTAACAATAACATGAAAAATAGAAATTAATTCAAGTACATGATAAAATATATATTGTAAAGAAACAAATAGTATGTTATTGAAGTAAATAACTGATCAAGTGAAACTTATAAATATGAATAAAAGATCTAAAATTAAAAGTACCTTTTCAGAAAATTCATGATTCTTTTGTAGGGACTTCATCAAAATTTTCTCATAATGAACATAAGATGCATAAGAATGATCTGGAGAAACAAAAAATTAGAAAAATCTGAAAGAAGAAAAAAAGTAGGAAAGATGGTATCATTAGAATAGAAGGAGTGAATAAATAGGTGCATTAACTTAGGTGGTGATAATTAAAAAATAATTTAGAGCATTTATCTCCAGCACACCATCCACCCTCCCCCACAGAAAAAGAAAAAAAATGGAAGAATAGAGCAAAAATTGAACTCTGAGCAGTATAAATAAAGTAGGTTCTGTGCTACATAGTTCCTTGTTTTTTTTTTCCTTCTCGATGCCATATGCATGTTTTACTTTTCTGTATTTCTGCATGAGTGCATTTATGATTCTAAAAACTCTTTGTTTTAATATGCAATAGTTAGAATGGGACTCTTTTTTGCCCATGTGTCCTGCTCTGTTTGGACGCAATGTCGAGCAAGTGAGAGAAGATACTCCGTGGACTGGCCCTTGCATTTGTCATGCAATTTTTGTAGAGGGAGGCCTTGCCTTTGCTGCAGCAACTGCAGCCCTACATGGTTTTATTGACCCAAGGACAACGTTTCTTATTGGTGAAGGTTTGTTTTTCAGTTGGTGGATGTGTGGAATATACACTGGCCTCATGAGGCAACAATTGCAGAAGAAATATCATCTCAAGGTAATCCCCGTTCTGTTCTCATGAAATATTGTGCACAATAAAACAGTTATGGTGTCTTTTCTCAATTTTTACCATGTCCTAATTCATTTACAAGAATAATGAGCTGGGAGATCATTTATCAGCTTAACTATAGGCACTCATGCAAATTTGTCTCTGTTATCCTCAAATGTTTTTGCCAAATAATAGGTTTGCTGTCAACCATGGTTTGTCTAATTGTGAATGTCAGCTTTTGTACTTTAAATATTGGAAGACAAGAATAGCATCAGTAAAAGAGAGTCCACTTTTTAATATACCCATATATTCTGATGGATATTGTAACCGTTTTAAGGATAAGCTCCAGGAAAACTAGGAATCTTATGGACCTCTATGTTTGTTTGTTTGTTTGTCTGTTTGTCTTATTACATTATCTACACATGCAGAATCTATAACAATCTTGTTTTCTTTTCTTATTAAGTCTTTTAGGCTTCCACTTTTCCTTTTTTAAATTTTGTCTGTATCTGTCCAGTAAAATTGAAGTCGTCTCTTTTTGCAACTGCCAATTCTGGTTCAATATTAATTATTATGACTTAGCCAGTACATTTCTGAGACCTTACCTATTAGCACAACCTTATACAAGGTGTAATCTTCAAGTATCTGGAACTCGTGTAAATTATAAATGCTTGATGAAACTTCTCATAGTACCTTTTGCTTAAATAAAGAAACATTAAGCAAAACATTTTTCTTTGTTTAATATTGATGTCTTTCCTATGAAAATAACTATATGAATATCTTCAAACTTAGACATATATTGTTTCTGATTAAGGTATTAAAGCTTGTTAGTGTATATGTGCAATGTTCTACATATTGTTAATATATATAATAATTCTGTTTTCATTTGCAAAGTCTTTTAGGCCTTCTGTTTACCATTTTATTCATTATCATCTTTCCAGTAAAATTGAAGCAATCTCTTTTGGAAACTATAGGTATTAATGAATTGTCCGTACACCATCTTTTTGCAATCATGAATTTAAAACATAGCATGATCACTTGTGAGATCTGAAGCTCATGTGTCTGAAACAAATGAAGATTTAGAAGCTTTTAAAAATTCCTGAGGATCACACGCTGAGACAGTCGAAGTTCTTGTTTAAATTATATGTATCCATTGAAACTGTTTAAATTATATGTATCCATTGAAACTTCGGATTGGATTTCTTTCCTGTAATGAAGCTTTAACCTCTTTTGAGTTTTGATCAAGCAAAATGCTTTTCGTTTTTACACTTAGATGTGCACTCTCTTTCTACAGACTTGTAGGTACAGGGAATTCTTGTTTGAGGCATGGTAGCATTAATAATTAATCACAATTGGTACAACTGTACAAGGAAACTGTTCCATGTTAACATTTGTCTTGCTTTTATTTGAAAGCTAGTCTTTAGCTAAGAAGATAGCCAATTTCTATTGACAATTGATGATCCCAGCTCTTGAGAAATAGGTTAGGACTTAAGAGTCTACCTGACCCTATATCATACTATCTAGAGCAACACTTGGGTGCGCCAGTTGCACCATGCAACTAGTACAAAACTAATATTGTTCAACGTAAATAACCAATACTATGCAGTGAAAACAGCTAATACCTTTTAGTGAAGTAACTAATATCATATAAAAATGAACTTGAGTTGCATACTGCGAAGAAATATTTGCCTACTTTGTAATGCACCATTGTACCGTATGATGACCATTGCATCCTAACCTGAGAAAGATTCTTCTAATTAAGCTCTCGAAGGACTAATTATGGTTCTCTTTTTCTTGTGTGATGCAGAACTCACCATGTGACCCTTGCTTGGTGCATTGCTGCCTGCATTGGTGCAAGCAGCCAGGAGCACAGAGAGATGAAGTCTCGCCTTTCGGAGGACTCTTCCGTCATGCCTATGACCATTGTTAATCCACCTCCGATTCAGCAGATGAATGCCGACTCAGATTCCACTTCTGCAAATGGAGCTGATCACGTTCACGTCGAGATGCAAGCTTTATAGAAGCCAACTGCCAATATGAGGAGGAAATACAATATAATAGTACTATATAATACGTTTTGAAGCTGAATCATTTTTTAGGCATCTCGATTTGATACTACAGAGCCAAAAACTATATGCGACTTTTGAGCCCCACCCTTTCAATGGGGTATCATGTTTTTTCAGTGTTTGATATTCTTCGAAGTGCAATGAGCTCTATGAAAAATGATTTTAGATAAAAGAAACCAAATTGTTGTGAACTATTTGAGATTCGGGTTGAAAAACATTCATTTAAGCTTGTTTAATTAAACATGTCGACATAGAAAAGCTTGTGAGCTAGCTCTTTAAGAAAAAAAATGATAAAAGTACCAAGTTATATAGAATTTGATTAGATTTATGTGAGTCTTGGAATTTTTCTTTTTTATAAATAATTGATGAATAATTTAATCTAAAGTTGATTTATTAAGTTCAATTAAGCTAAAAAAAACACTTGAATATTTCATAATTAAATTCAAATGCAAACACTCTATGGATCGGTTAGGTTCAAAGGATAAGCTGTGATTCTGCTACATTTTTAAAAAACTTATCATAGTAAAGCTGTAAGTTTCTCAAGGCAAGAGTACTGCTGCTCGTGTATGTTGTCAAACAATATTACAGTACAAAAATAAAGGCTTGAGCATTGGCATAGATTCTCAGACCAACAAAGAATGGAAGCACAATCTCATCATAAACCTAAATAAAATTGGGACATATTTTCATGGGCTAAGAATCACTGATTGTTGCAGAAATATCACTCTACACTGGGTAAAACAAAAGCCCCACAAAGCTGAGGAAAAAGAAGAAACAATTGCATTAAAATATCTCATATCTAAGAGCTATGACTTTCCTTCTACTTCTGTAACTATCTTTTCATCCTGACCATTCTCGGCAACATTTTGCAATTCAAGCAATTTCTGCTGCTCCTCGTCAACCTGCTGCCCCTTTACTTCTTTCGGTTTAGACGTAGATTGTTGATACATCACACCACCCCCCATACAAATCAAGAGTCCCACAGTTCCCACAAGAGTCGAATGCTTATCCCAAATAACTAAATTTATGACCACTGTCAGTAATTTATTCACTATTCCAAGAACTGTGAACCCAGTAGCTGAAATCGCCCTTCGACAAGAGAAACCGAAAAACGAGATTGCCAACCCAAATAGGCACGAAAGCCCAACAGGCAAAACCACCTCGAATGAATACCATTCGTACTCAACAGAAATATCATGCTCCATTTTCTTCAATTCTCCCATTATAAGCAACTCCAAAGGAAACAACAGCAAAGCCTCGAGATTATTGTACAGAACAAGACCCCATGTGTTCAACCCAATAGTCATCACCACATGCTTAATGTAAACAAAATCTATCGACATGCTAACTAAGTAGGCTAAAGCCCAACTATAGGCAGTGAGAGTGAAATGATAATCAGTTGTAACATAAAGCACACTTCCAGAAAATATAGTACCGAGTGAAAGCCATGTTTTTAATGTGGGCCAAGGCTGGTGGAGAAAGAGGGTCTCACCGATTGCAACGAATATGGGGACTGCTGATCGGAAAACAATGAATGTGTCAACATTAGCATGAAGGAGGAGCTCACTGTTGGTGAAGAGAGACAAATAGAATATAACTGCAGCTGGTAAAAACCGCCACATTGTAAGAAGATTGAGCTTATCGTGTTCTAGAAGCTTAAGCCACCCAAAAAGTACAACTCCAAATGCACTGGTGAAGTACTGCAATGCGGTTAGAGCTCCTGGGTATGGGAATTTCATCACTGCCCATTTATTGATGATCGATAATAATGAAGCAGATAAGCAATAACCAGCAGCAATTCCGTAAACCGAGGCTTGATAAAGGAAGGCGGTATACCAAGATGATCGAGATCCAGGAGAAATTGATTCAGCATCAGCATTTGCTTTATTAGGATTTTCCTCATCATTGGACATCTGATGTCAATATACTATACAGAAAGGAAAAAACAAAAAAGAAAGAGTGAAATTACTCCCCATTTGAATATAAACTTTGTTTTTTTACAAATTTAGCAAACAAGCTAACAAGGATGGTATTATATATTAT
Organism: Stenogyne calaminthoides; assembly: GCA_037126765.1. Taxonomy (NCBI): domain Eukaryota; kingdom Viridiplantae; phylum Streptophyta; class Magnoliopsida; order Lamiales; family Lamiaceae; genus Stenogyne; species Stenogyne calaminthoides. The sequence continues at coordinate 27,374,100 of JBBCBC010000016.1, forward strand.
AGCCATGTAAAGATTAAATGATAGGTCAAAGCTGAAACTGCAGTTCCCCATTACTATATTAGGCAGGATAGGTTAACATGGGAATTAAAGCTACTAACTCAAAGTTAAAACTACAGTTTCAAAATAAATGCATTCCCATCATTTAGGTCGAAATGGGTTACAAGTAGTAGAAGTTGAGCTTTATTATTGGACATATGATTTGAGTATACAACAGAAAAACAGAAGAAAGCAGCACAGAACTGACTATGAACTTGGTAATTTGACACAGATTTTGCCAAAAGAAGCTTACACAGATTAGGTTATATATAACCAGGTAACGATTACCCATCCCGGCATAGTTGAAACAACAACAGTTAGGACATTCTGCAGAATAAGCTAACATAGAAACTAAAACTAGAAATTCAAGAATGAGCCCTTTTAAAAGGGAAAAAAATCTATCCCGCATACAATAATAATTATAATAATGAACCCTCTGCTGATGAATCTTATTCTGCATACCTCATTTTTTATAAGAAAACGTTCATCAAAATGAAATACACCAAATTTAAAATAATAATCATAATAATAAAAAATATCCAATTTGCAAGTGGTTTGCTTGCTGCTACTGGTATTCTAAAGAAAGTCAGCAAAGTAAAAAAAAAAAAAAGCAATCAATAAATATTCTATTGAAGCACAATGAAACCTAGAAAATGCTGTGCCAATATTTCAAATCAAAGAAAGCAACAGAAAAGAAAAGAAACAACCATGTGAAAAAGCAATATTATATCAACAACCACACAATACACACCAGCTAATACGCCTGTGAATTGAATAAGAGTATCAACAGAAACGGCAGAGCAGAACAGAACCACAGTTGGAGCTCCTAAAGCTAATATCAATACCTGAATATACACATTAACTTAATTTTATTCCTAGGAACGAAAATCCAGCAGCACATCATTAATAGTCCACTATTAAGTCGAAAGGGCAACGAATAGCACCAATTAAACTCCATCTTTCACTCTTATTCGCCTCGCACAACAATAATTCAGAGATAGGATACCAACACAAATCATCATACTCTAGTATAACAGAATTAACATTTTTTCTAACATTCAATTAAGGGCAGAAATGTACCGATTACAGCAAATATGGCGATGCCGCGCGCAGCAAACCAGTAAATTCGGAGAAGTAACAAGATTGCTGCGATTAGGCTTACAAAATGGATGCGAGAACGGCTGTAATCTGAGGGGAGTGTCGGTGGAGCTAAATCGTTGTATGTTGGAGAGTGAGACTTTGGATCTCGCGAGTGTGAGTCAGCGTGAGTCTGTGTTTACGGTTGGATCTGGGCTAATAATGCACCCGATTTTCCACACATCTCACAACTATGGTCCTTTTTCTTTTTATAAAAAACTTCCGTAAATTTGTGATTTTTTTTTAAAGTATACATATAATTATTAGCACGTAACCCCGAGATTTAAAATAATTTTTTATTATTAATTTTAAATGAAATATTTTAAATATTTAACTAATTTAATGACTGCTATAATTTTATATTTTAATATTATTTGTGCATATTTTCATACATTTCTTATTCTAAATTATTTTTTCCCATTGAAATTAGATGACATACTCATTTCAGTCTTATATATTATTTACATAATACATGTCGTTTTGAGATTTTCACCCGTCATTATTTCATATATATCCATAATGATTACTCCATCCGTCCCGGAATAATGTGCATTCCAAAATAGACACAAAGATTAATAAAGTGTAATGATGAGTAAAGTTTTAAGGGGTAATTTTGTAAAATTTTATGTATAAAATAAAGAAAGGAGTTGAATTGTGTGTAAGTGTGGGACAAAAATTGATGACATTTTGTGTAATATTGTGAATATTGTGAGGATGAATATTATGGAGGGTTTGTCATTTTAGTGGTGCACACATTATCTTGGGATTGACCAAAAAAGAAATTGTGCACGTTATCTCAAGATGGATGGAGTACTTTTCATGATTATTAAATTTTTTTTTTCTGCAAATATGTTGTCTGAATAGTTTTTTCAGCCAATTGTATTTTGTTGTTACAAATATTTAATTATAAAAATTTAAGATTAACGTTAGCATAAAAAAATTTAAATGGTCATGAAAATTAATTATTATAGATATATAAGGGTTTCCCCCTTTTTCACACAAGACCAATCAATCTGTTGCGTTTTGGACCTCGATCGACGACGGCCTTCTGTACAAGCCCAAGGCAGGTGTTGGCCACAGCGCCTCGCGGCCTGTGAGAGCCCGCGGCTCGACTCAGCAGCTCCGATCCGTCTTAAGCGTTGATCTTCTCGCCATACTCGATTCATGGCGAATCGCGCCCGATTCTCTCCGATTTCGACCTTTGGTCTTTTGAGCGCATTCGGGGCTTGGCGGGTGCCCGTCTCGGCGTTTTTCAAAGTAGCTTTGTCACCGGATTTAGGAAAGTCGGTGGTAGCGTGCCACCGACTTCGTTGCTTGCTGTGCTTTCGTCCCGATGCGGTTTTTTGAACGAAGCGACGACACAACGCTTACCCTCCGTTTAAATGCCGCATTTGATGATGGCCGCCCGCTTCCACTAAGCGTGGCGTTGGCGACCGGCGTTGGATCATTGGCGAACCATGTTCGTCGCCTCAAATGACTCTGCTTCGTCTTCGTTTGGGACCAGACTGGCGATTATTTTGGTTCCTTGGTTGGATTGAATGGATGAATTAATTTGATTAATCAGGATGCGATTTTGATTCCGAAATTGGTTAATTTGGTGTTTGGACTTCAATCGATTCTATTTGAGATAGGTCCTCCCGCAAATTTTAGAAATTACACCGAGCCCCCTCGTGATTAAAATAAATAAAAATAAATTTGAAATTTTATCGATATAATTATGAGATTAAAATTTTGGTTGGACCGAGATGATTAATCGATTAATCAATTTTAATAACCATAAATGAATCTTTAATGAATTTTAAATTCATTTTTAAAGGATTTATTAAAACCTAATCGTTAACTCGCTTTTAATCATTTTTTAAAATTAGTTAACGTTTAAGTCCCAGATTATAATAGTTTAGCAAAGTGCCCCCAATAAATGCCTGACCGTGTTAAATGCTTGGGTAGACGACGCCCAATTATTTGTGAGTCCGTATATCATGTTTAGGTAGATTCGCTACCGTAGTAATTGCTCAAATATGACTTAGACTTCATGGATCTCAATTAAGCAATTAATACCCCGCCTTTTAAAAACGCTCCTCACTAAAATACGGCTTTTCATTAACTTGATAAGATGTCTTCCATCGAAATTAAAAAGTAAAACAGGAGATTTCGTTCCAATGAGTACTTAAAGACCCTCGCCTTTTCCTCTGGATCTACATCTAACGGGACTTTTATAGGGACATGAAAATGTCGCCGCTGATGGTTTGTAAACCAACTTAACTTTGTTTCGCTAGCCCTCGGGAACAAAGGGTAGTGACATCGGTCGAACCAGGTTCAACAAACAGAGTTGCAATCGGCAATCGGGTTTGGAGACCTACCGGTTATGTCATTATAATGATTCGCTTTCATTTGGGATTATGATAGTAGTAATGTGGATCCTAGTCCGTTATGATTTATATTAGATATAAATTCGCACTTTTCCGATGAGGTCGTTAAGTATGTGAAAATAATGGAGACAAAATAAATTGAAAGACCATGTTTATTTTGATTCACCGAATATTGATCATAGGAATTATGAGTTTTAATTCGCTTTTATTTTATTTCTATAGGATTGTTGAAATGAATAACTTGTCATTGAGAAGCGTTTTGAAAAACTAACAAGTCGGGTCGGGCTAAACTTTTCGACCGCAACCGAAACTTTCGTTTGGTGCTCAGACAAGAGAAGATTGAGTATGTGTTGGACACGCCAATCCCTACTACCCCCGAGGTCGGGTAATCAAGATCCCCGGGTTGCGTTAAGAAACCCAAAAAAGAAGCATCAAGAGGACGCTTCCTAAGCTCAAAATGTGTTATGCTACTCGGAATGACTCCCGAGTCGCAAAGCAAAGATGAGAAGATGCTTCCCTTCGAGATGATTAAGCATCTGAAGGATCTCTTTGGTTTTGAATCTCGTTCTGAGATTTATGAAGTGATGAGAGATCTGTTTAGATGCCGATTGTCCGAGGGAGGAAAGGTTTCTCCTTATGTATTGAAGATGATAGGGCTAATTGAGAAACTTGGTCATCTGGGCATTGATCTCAAGACCAACGTTGTTGTTTATGTTATTCTTTTTTTAGTCTCCCCGATTCATATTCGAGTTTCAGAGTAAACTTTAATATGAATAAGACGGAATCGACCATGCCCGAGCCGCATAACATGCTTCAAGACTTTGAGTCCTCCATCGCTAAAGAGAAGTCCAGACTATGGTGAGTGCCTCTACTTCGTCTGGTCTGAAAGGAAAGAAGAAGAGGAGAGGCAAGGCAAAGAAAGGCTCTAAGCCTAGCTTCCTTAAGCCCAAAGGTGGAATTCAAAAGAAAGAATTGGGTGGACAAGGATGTATGCCTCCACCGTAGCGTAATGGACATTGGAAGAAGGATCAGAAGGTTCTAAAGAAATTTAAAAAGAAGACACAAGGTGCCTCACCCATCGGAACATGTATGTTTGTTATTGAGATAAACACGCCCACAAATGATACTAACTGCTGGGTATTAGATACCGGTTGTGGCTCACACATTTGTACTAATGTCACGTGGTCTCAAGCATAGCAGACAAGTTAGGTTAGGGTGAAGTCGCCCTACACGTTGGGAATAGAGCAAGAGTTGCTGCTGAACGTGTTGGCGTTTATGTTTTAGACTTACCCTCTCGTTTTAGACTTGAACTAAATAATTGTTATTTTGTTCCTTCTATTACCCTCAACATTATTT